>OY282450.1:90429680-90485469 GCA_958295655.1 Palloptera scutellata
CCGTTTACATGACGGCCTTTCTTCATATTCTGTAAGGCATAATTCAATTGCGTGTACTTTCGCCTGAGAAACTGAGTTTTCTTGGCTCATACTAGCAACAATAGCTTTCACGCCCTAACTCCATAAACTCCCCCTTTTGTTTGTGATCCATCTGTGGTACACAGTTGATGTGGTCTCCAACAAAGCGAGGACATTCCTTTTCGCAAGTATCTCTACTAGGGAATGTAACTTGAAAGTTGTGTTGAAAATTGTATCGCGAGTCATTTTTTTGTGACGTTTTGTTAACGTTTTGTGCCTGAGTCAATTCTTTTCCAAAAATGGAATGTTTGACTTTTCTACTATATTAACGATTTACCTCAGTTAATCGGGATATATTTAGTTTTCCTGAATATAGAAAAGCCAGAAATTTTTCATATTATTAATTTTTTTGACTGAAGAAAAGTGAAAAGTTTCTGTTTTCTACGTATGAAGTCTCCAAAGAAACGGTCAAGTTTTCAAACTATTTTCAGATACCAGAGCTTGAAGTACAAATACGAGTATAATTTGAAGATTAGAATTAAAATAAGATTCAACAGATCCCAAGTCCAAGACAGATCGGTGGGATAAAAGATCCGTTTTTGAATAGGTCTGGATAGCGGCACGTTTCCACGTAAGACAATTCAATACAGTATGAATCCAAGTGAGACTTTAGAGTATGTAATGGTCAATTTAAGAGAATTGTATTTTGCGAGCAGAAATTCCACATAAAATACTGTAAATATTTCAAGAATGGCACTTTAACGGATTCAATTCAAAGAGTTCTGTGGCAAATGATCCACTGAGGTTAAATACCTCAAATTTATGTTGCTTTTACTTTTAATGGCACAACAACCCATGGAGGGCCTAGGCCTAGGCTTTTCGCATCCACTCATGTTGTGCGTGTTACATTTGTACATGAATGGAAGGGACCTACAGTTTAATGCCGAATCCGAACGGCGAAGTGAAAAGCTTTTCATAGGCAATTTTTACTCTTGTAGGTTTGCCATTGCCTGCCAAGAGCCTAAATTATTTTTTCTCCTTGGTTTTTTTTTTTTTTTTTTTTTTTGATTTGCCTGTGCCGATATTCGCACTCCAGACACTCTGCGTAGCTGCGTAGCAGTCCAACGCATTACCACTACGCCACCGCGACCAAATTTATCAGCCCTCTTTTACTTTACTTACTTTTAATGGCACAACAACCCATGGAGGGCCTAGGCCTAGCTTTCCGCATTTGTCAGCCCTCAGCGACCTCAAATTCATCAGTCCTTCATAAATACACGCTTTATAACATCCACTGTTTATCAACTTACTCCTTATTCTTTGTTTCGTCACAATTTAGTTACCCCCACTGTACGGAAATTTTACACGTACTAAAAAAGAAATGAGTGTGATTTAGAAAAAAAAAAATAATATTAAAAATATGTCAAGGCAAAAACGGAACTCGCGTTATAATAAAAAATAATTGTATAAATATTTTTGAGTATGAATTTTTAAAGAATTTTTCCAATTCAAGGATGTCCTTTCATCTGCACCAAAAAGCCATATTTTTATTCAAAGAAAATTCACTTAAGCTGTTTTTCCATTTTGTACCAATTGAATTTTTATGCTTGATGTTACAAAATAAATGAATTAGAATTTCAATATCAAAAACATATATGATTTAACATTCAATCAAAACACAAATACAAAACAAAACAATTACACACAAATTTTAAATGCAAAATGACAATTTTTTATAACATAAAAGTTTCTAACTTCGCCTGCTTTATAAGCTGCAAATAGGAAAGTGTAAAAAAAAAACATATGAATGAAATATAAATTCAAAATTGCATTTAATGGTTATTTTACAGCTCTGACTTTTTCCTATCTCTACTTTAAGCCACAAGCAATTAGCTCGCGCGGGAAAATTACCGTTCTTCTGGTTTTTCCCGTTCTTCATCTCACCGGGTGTTTCACATATCTTAAATTTAACAGAGTACTCATATACATACTACTGTGGGCAAAAGTTAGTAAGACTTTGCTCATAATTTCAAATTTTTTTATTCATTCTTCCAAATCTATTTCGTCCCCTTCAAAGTAATCCCCCCCCCGGCCCCCGGCCCCAATACACTTGTGCCAACGTTTTTTCCAATTCTCGAAACAGTTGTTAAAGTCAATTTCCGGAATAGCCTTCAATGCGCTTAGCGATTCATGTTTAATGTCTTCAATTGACTCAAAACGGTAACGGTGTCCACGAAGCGGTTTTTTGAGTTTAGAAAATAGCCAAAAATCACACGGCACACGGTGCTAAGTCAGGCGAATAGGGTGGTAGGGTGGTTGCGGAACGATATCAGTCGAATTTTTGGCAAAATGGTCTCGTAAAACCAATGCAGTGTGAGTGTGATTTTGGAACCAATCGTGCATTCACTCTTCTTAGGCCCAAATGATGTTTTAAAATGGTTTTCACTGATCCTTCCGATATTCCAACGATGCCAGTAAGGTCTCTGACTGTTAATCGTCGATTCTCGAGCACCAATTCCTTGATTTTATTGACGTGTTGATCATCAGTTGATGTTGATGGCCGTCCTGGACGTGGTTCGTCGTCAACGCGTTCTCGACCATCTTTGAACAATTTGTACCAATCAAAAACACTTGCTCGCGACATACAATTATCACCGAAGGCCTTTTGCAACATTCTGAACGTTTCTGACGTTCTGAACACAAAATTTAATGGAACTTCTTTGTTGAATAATTTCACTCATTGTGAAAATCGCCGAATGCACTTTTTGTACTTCAGAAAGACAAGCGTATAATAAACACTAATGATTATTTTGATGTGACATTTGGCACAGATGTCACCGACAGTCATACCAACCTTAAAAAAATTATACTTTGATGAATGGGTTTCGCGCGAAATTTAAATTAAAAAGTCTTACTAACTTTTGCCCACAGTAGTACATACACACAAAAATTCAAAATTTATACCTATTATTGTATGTATTGGTGTGAAATTTTCAGGGTGAACGGATGACCTATATGACGTTGGCCGACAAAATCCAGATATTGCGATTTAAAAAGAAGGAATCGTATGGAGTTTGTAAGGAAGTGAAATGAAGTCAGTTACCAAGTCCAACGTTACCAGGTCTACAGAAAAATAATAAAAAATCAATCAAATATTAAGCATGATGTTGACCGACATAAATATTAATCCTGACTTTAGCCAAAAACCAATTCATATAATCAATGCAGAATCGTTAGGAGGTGAAACGAAGTCAATTTCCAACGTTACGAGGTCTAAGGAAAGATAAATAAAAAACAATCAATTATTTAGCATGACGTTGACCGACATGAAATTAATCTTGACTTCAGAAAAAAAACAACACATTCAATTGATGGAGAATCATTAGGAGGTGAAATGAAGTCAAAATGTTATATTACGAGGTCTACGGTTAATTAATACAAAACAATCAAATACTGAGCATGAAGTTGTCCTACACACAGTGATTAGGCCTTAGGCAAAATTTAAAAAAATCATTTAAAATATTAATCCTGATCTCTAAAAAAAACCAGTACCTACAATCGATGGAGGATTGATTGAAGGTGAAACAAAGTCAGTTTCCATCGTTACGACGTCTACGATTAATTAATAAAAAACTGTCAAATACCGAGCATTAAGTTGTCCTACACACAGTGATCAGTCCCATATACAAAATTAAAAAAAAATATTTAAAATATTAGTACTGACTTCAGAAAGAAACCAGAACCTACAAAACCTAGGCAAGCAATCAAACAACCAAGTTGGAAAAGATGTGACAGTTGTTTGTTAAAAATTTTAAGTTAAAATCTTTCTGTTACTTTTCTATAACTATGTACATACTATGGGAGTACAGCCCATTACAGGCTCCATTCCTGTTTGTAAGAGCAGTTTTTGTACAGTTGTAGGTTCAAACAGAATCCATTGAAGGCTATTCCGGAAATTGACTTTAACAACTGTTTCGAGAATTGGAAAAAACGTTGGCACAAGTGTATTGGGGCCGGGGGGGATTACCTTGAAGGGGACGAAATAGATTTGGAAGAATGAAAAAAAAAATTTTTAAATTATGAACAAAGTCTTACTAACTTTTGCCCACAGTAGTATGTTGGATTTTAAAGAGATGACATGTGTGAACATAACTATACACATACATATGTATATGTACTTGTGCATGGGTAGATATTCAACAACCCTTACAAGCTCAAGTGGTCCATAAACAGTTTGATGTGTTTTTTTCACTGCCATTGCAATTTCTGAATGCTCTTGCAATTCGCTGAAGTCTTTTCATGAAATACGACATATAAATATTGCATTTGTAAGTAGAACCTTGTTCTTGCTTCGGCAGAACATATACTAAAATTGGAACGATACAGAGAAGATTAGCATGGCCCCTGCGCAAGGATGACACGCAAAATCGTGAAGCGTTCCACATTTTTTTTCTTTATTTTTTTATTTTTTTTTTTTTTTTTTTGTGTAAATTCGTAACTAAATTATTTATTGTTGCTTTTACTAATAAATGGTACTATTACTATTAATTAATAACTAAATAAAACGCACAAGTAACACAATGAAATTAAATTTGTATTTAACTACAATAACAAATTAAAACATTGATGAGACATTTTATGAGTTCAACAGTTCTTCTTCTTTTAATTTCTGTACATAAGTTAATTTATGCCCGCAAAATTACAAAAATGCTTTAATTTTAATTGAAATTTTCCATAGAGCTAATAAAATTTTATTCAACTTTTCTAGAGCAACCATCGAAATTTACAATGTGCTGAAGAAAAGTGTAGTGGATACGGTAAGTGTGTGCGTGGAGAGAGGCCTTGAAATATGCTTAATATATGTATGTATCTAAGATTTCTCTCTCTCTCTCTCTCTCTCTCTCTCTCTCTCTCTCTCTCTCTCTCTTTACCCAGTGGCTCACTTTGGAAGATGCCAAGCATGGTTTGTTGCATGTACGCATGCAATGGTATAAATTGACCGCTGATCCCGCAGATTTGCCTGCTGCATTATTGGAAACGCAATTATTGCGTGTAACTTCAATGAGTACCGCAGTATTGGTGGTATTCATTGATTCGGCTAAGAATTTGAAGGTTTGCTCCCAAGTGTTAATAAAATAAATTTATTTAAATTTAAAAGTTTAGTCCTGATATCATACCGCTCTCGCGTCTAAGAGGGAGTGACTTTAAATGCCAATGAATCGTGATCTCCAGAATAGGCATGCATGTTTTGGAAAACTATAATTTCTACGAAAGATTCCCCCTTGAATTTCATACCGTAACGCTTCATACGAACTACACTTCTAAGCTCAGTTTATCTCAAGAACCCTATCTTCTACAGGACTAGAAAATCGTACTTACATGGCGAAATCTTTTTGGAGTTACCTACTTAGCCTAGCTCCCTGATTCAACTATTTTTTAAACATTTGATGTACATAGCTTCTCTAAGTAGAGTGAAGTACTTATGTAAGGTGAGACCTTGACATGAAAATCTTAAAAGTCGGTACAATCTGTCTACGCATAACCACTCTAAATCTCTACGCTTAACATTATTAGATCAAAATATTTGGGTTTCTTGATCTCAAATTAATAGTAATTTTAAAGAAACTAAGTCAAGTTGCAATCTATCTCCACTTCCGAAATCAATGGAGTCCCTCCATACTGAAGTAGTCTTGCATCCCCACCCCATTGAACTCCGCGGCGCATCAGCTCTGCTGTCTTTTAAACGTGATGGAGTTTGACGGCTGAATTGCAGCGGATCTCATATTCTTCAACCAGAGAGCGTTTTAGCCAGCCACTTCTAGATCGAGCTAAGAAATGATTGTGTATTTGCTTTGATAGCCACGAAAAAACAAAGGATCGGCATTAGATTTTAAAGGAATAGCAGAATGCCTCCCTCGCAAACCCTAGAAATATATATGGTATTCCGACACTTTATAGGGAAGACTGAGAAGTCGTCGTTTTAAGAGTTGAAGAATTAGACTTTTATTTAAGGCTGAAAAGTTTTTAGATAAGATTTTTTGCTCTCAAATCATGATTGCAATCCTTTTCTCATTCTCCCTCCTTCTGCCTTCCACCTACCGAATCTTCGTACCAATTAACCCAATGCTCTGCATTCATAGTGGTGCACCGCACCCTGTGTGTTGACTGTAATATAAAAAAAATTATTAAAATTTATGTTTTGAAAAAAAAAAATTCAGTTTTGATTGAAGACAGTCGTTATTCATTGAAGATTTTTCAGTCTAAGCGAATTGAGAAAAGGGGACGTACTTCAAATAAGTACGGCCGTACTTGATTGAAACACAAATTTTTCTCTCAGTGTACATACTTACTTTGCTTTTAGCAGTAATTAAATTTCTCTCCAACACAGCCAGCACGCTCCAGCTCCCGCCCCGACCCATATCTAGTCGCCAGCGTAGGCAAACACAAAGAGCAAACTGCCATGATAATGCGCGATGATTCCCCAGTATGGGAGCAAGGCTTCACGTACCTCGTGGGCAACCCTGAAAATGATGCGCTGCAAATAAAGATTTTCGATCAAAAAACAAGCAACGAAATCGGACAATACACATACGTCTTGGGAGCGCTGCTAACTAAAAAGAATATGGAAATTGTATCGCAGCCGTTCCAATTACAGAAATCCGGACCCGATTCTAAATTGATAATGTCACTGTCTTTGCGTATACTAAAACCAGCAGAACCACTAGAAAATGATAACGATACAATAGCTGAATCGAAACCGTTGCTAACAAGAGCAAGTTCAACGCAAGAAGGTCCAGCTTCACCAAGGGTAAAGTATAGTCCATATGGAAAAACCAAAATGGAGAGAGAACGAGAGATATTTATTTTTAATTTCTTCCTAGGAGCTGCAATCGCAAACTAGCCGCATGTCTGTAGAATCTCCCATACTGGAAGAGGACGCTTCGGTGCTTAAAGTGTCGCCCTCCTCCACCTCATCATTAACCCCATCACCGAAATTGTATTCTGCTGCTTTGGAAGGTGGTGAAGCGGTGCTAACGCATCGTTTCCCCGATGTCACTAGCTCATCGGGCGAATATGGCCTCGGCCGTATACAGCTCTCGATACGCTACAGTGTACAGCGTCAGAAACTCGCCGTAACTATACACAAGATTATGTATATTCCCGTACGTGATCCATCAAGCATACCAGATCCATATGTTAAGCTATACTTACTGCCAGGACGTAGTAAAGAATCGAAACGTAAAACTGTGGTCATCAAGGATAATTGCAATCCGGTGTATGAGGCAACATTTGAGTATTTAATCTCGACAGCGGAAATGGCACAAACTGAATTGGAAGTAACAGTGTGTTCGCAAAAGGGATTCCTCTATGGTGGTAGTCCCATAATGGGAATGGTAAGTTAGTCTGGAATCTCCGAAAGTCTTTAAATGCTCCATCAGCTTAGATTTATTTTTAATCTCCATTCTGTTTCCATTTCTAGCTTAAAATTCCCATGAACGATCCCGAAATCTCAGGTAATGGCCTAAATTCATGGTTTGACTTGCAACCAGAAATAAAACATGATTAAAGTGGAAAAAATCATGCAAAAACTTAATTATGCGACAATTGTTCAATAAAAGTAAATGTTTTTAAATGTATGTACAGTTCATTTCAAGAGAAAAAAAGAGTTTCTTATTAACTTAAGCCGAGAGACTGGAAGAGAAAGAAATTCATATGCAGTGCTTTCAATTGACCGAATCACAGCGGTGGCAAAGCAGCAAAGAAGAGAGAGCGAGAATATCATACTCCTTGCTATGTGATTGACCAATCACAACCGTTTCTTTCTATTTACTCTTTTGAATAAAAACAAATATATATATAGACATATATAAATGTTATGTTTTGTTTCTTTAATATAAACTATGCACACTTTTATCGCAACTCTATATTATTCTATTTTTATATGAAGTTATTATTTATTTGGAAATAAATACAATATATAAAGTCTTTGCTATTTCTATAGCTAATCTCTGTGCCTATATTATGTATGTACTATGTATTTGTACTCACTACTGCGAACAATTGTTTTTTGTTTTCTAATAAAATTACTTTTAAAGATTTTGTATAACTTGAAACCAAATAGCAACATAAACAATCTATTCTTTTTGAACAGTAAATAAATCTAAACTTATAGTCTGTGCCTTTCGAACGAGTTAAGAAAGTCAGAAAGCAGCACACTATACAATCTGTAACTATCTAAATATTTATAATTAATCAAAATATTATTCAAATAAATTGAGTGAATAATTTTTAAATAAATTATAAACATATACTAAACAAACAAAATGAAATGAACACAAAGAGAAAATTAATATTTTCAATCAACTTTTAAGTAAAACTATTTTAACTAAAAAGATAAAAGATTTGATTTTTCATTATTAAACCTTTTGTTTTGAAAGTACTCGTATTCATTTGATTTGAGAAGAAAGAAACGTTCCTGGAAATACAAAGTAAACATATGAAAAAACTGAGATTGGAGATTAACACCTTGGCAGTGTTGAAAAGTCTCATTGAGCTGTGATGGTGGGTGAACACAAATGCTGTCTCCTGTGTTAGCCCCTGGAAAGTTACAAAGAATACGCCTCCAAGGAATGTATGACAGGTGCCATGATCACTCTTTTATTCTCCAAGACTGTGTACTTTATACAAATAGGCACATATTTAGAGCTCGGGAACTAATTTCCCACTATATCCTAAACTGCTCGGTCGATCTCTGCTCATCAGAAAAATTAAGTTCTTCTTATAGGAAAAAATAATCATATTAATTTTTTGTGATATCATTTCGTGCAATATTTAGTATCAATGAAATTAACACTAAATAATATAATATGTTTATATGTGTTTCTTATTAGTTCAGTTAAAAATTTTATTAATAATAGTACACATTCAATATGAATTAATAAGCAGTTTCTGATTTTTCCCCACTTAACTTAACACAACTACTTTAAAAATGCAACACTGCTCTGTATTAAATAGACACTAATCAACTGTTCTCTTTTTCGTCCCCATATAAACTGTTCTCACCACACTTGAGTTTGATAACTAAACTGTTCACACAGTACAATTACAGCAGAAGTATAGTAAATTTGTATTCATTGTTTGTTCATATTGTATAAGTTTACAAGGAAATGTGTTTATAATTCGCGTATGCTTTTTCTTGCAATCGGACGTATATATACAATGTTTGCAAGTACAAATTTGTTCTTGCTTCGGCAGAACATATACTAAAATTGGAACGATACAGAGAAGATTAGCATGGCCCCTGCGCAAGGATGACACGCAAAATCGTGAAGCGTTCCACATTTTTTTATAAGAATTTCTTTTAAATGTGTACGTATTGAACAAAAATTATTTGAAAAAAAAGGAAGGTTATTCAATATTATTATGCTAAAGGCAAATGAGACTGAGGTCATATTTAGCGCTGTGTTTTTTTTCTTTTATGAACAAAAACGAATTTTAATCCCATTTGTTAAAATTTGGTTAGAATATATTTGATTAGGCTCGACATAGTCATGTGAAATGACAAAATTAGCAATGTGAATACCAGTTTACTTGAAATCTATACAATATTTCTGGTTCCTCGTTTGCCTATAGATATTTTATCTGGACTGAGGTATCAAAGTTTTGAAATCTGAATACGAATTTTACACTATTTTATTTTTAGTACTTCTTAGGGAAGAAGTTCCTACATTCTTAGGGAAATTATGATTAAAAATGTAAAATTTATTTTTTTGCTATACTATATCCTTTGAATTTGCATTTATTGTACTCGTGTTGAGAGAGATAAGTAAAAGCGCGCGAATTTAACTGAACTGAGTGAATGAAATACAAAGGTGTTGTTGTTGTTATTATTTTATGTTCTCTGAAGGTATTCAATGAGAATTGTTGTTGTATTTGTTTTATCCGTTAGTTTTAGTACTTTTTAGGGAAGTTCCCACTTTCTTAGGGAAATTATGATTAAAAATGTAAAATTTTTTTTTTTGGCAATATATCCCTATGAATTTGCATTTATTGTACTCATGTTGAGAGAGATGAGTAAAAGCGCGCGAATTTAACTGAACTGAGTGAATGAAATACGAAGGTGTTGTTGTTGTTATTATTTTGTGTGTGGTGTATGGTTCTCTGAAGGGGTTCAATGAGAATTGTTGTTGTATTTGTTTTATCCGTTAGTTTTCTAACGGATACATTTTCCAAGAACGGTGAAAAATTGCATTCAAGAGAAATCTTTCCGTTGGAAAAGCAGTGAATATGTGAATATTAAAGAACGTCAATTATTAAAATAGATAGTATTACTTATTAAACTTTATATATGTACTTGAATATTGTTATATGTTAACAGTGTGCCGAATTTTTATTATTCTTTTGTTGCAAAGAATCGAAAAAAAAACTAGGTACCTGCCAGCTATTATTCCGTTACGTGATTTTTCTGTGCAAAAGTGTCGATAAAACAAATCGCATGAAAGAAAAATAAGCATATATTGTTAGCTATACATAAATGTATTGTGTGAAACTGAATGGGCAACATCATTATACATTTTATTCTTGTTATTTTAACCATGCACAATGCATGGAAACGCTCAGACTTCAATCTCACACCACATATTTTTGTAACTTCTACGGAGTCCATTAGCCAATAGACCTAATTTATTGTCAACAGTCGCAGTACCACAGGGTTACGTTAGTACACAGATTTATCTAAGGAGAGTATATCATTCTTATCATATAACCAAGACGTGGGTATTAAAGTCTTTTTTTTATCACGTTTTAGCTATCACCAAAGAAAACCATTATAGCAAATAAGATCTCATGAGAGAGGTGACCTAACTCTCTCAAAGGTGGCAAGGTCGACAACAAAATCAACGAAAGGGCATGGAACTTGTAAACTGCTTCTCTCTCTCTTTCTCTCTCTGTGTTTTCTTTTTCAATCTTAAAACAATATTTTACAGTCACCTTGATCATAATTTAATGAGAGCTACCAACATGAGAGCTATTGAGACAATAATAAACTACTTGGATCAATTCATTCGAAAACTAACTCTATGGTGCATACGTCGCTGATGATAAAAGAGAAATAAAATATCAGAATTATTGAGTTTGTTTTTGAAGATTTTATTAATTTTTTTTTTGTTTATTTTTGGTATTTTTTATTGTATTTTCATTTGCTTCTTTTTTTTTAGCTTTTCACGAATGCTGCACATGCGCTTAACACATACACGTAGTATCATATTAATTGTGGTTGTTGTTGCTGCAATTTTAGTAATTTATATATAAATATTTAGGTAATTTTTCTCTCTTTGTTTTGCATTAAATATTCATATACTATGTAATACATTAAATATATAATAATAAAGACATATTTTTTGTTTTTTTGTTTGTTTTTTTTTTTGTTTATGAATTATTGGTAATGTAAACATAAAAATTACATCGTTTTTTTATTTATACCTACATTTAATAAAAGTAGAATATGAATTTTTAATTATAAGTTTAATTATAATCTTTATTATTAAATTTGTAATTTTAAACACAGTTTGTTTGCTTATTTTTGCGTTGAGATTTTAAATTTTCTTTTGTTTTCTTCAACATCTCGCATGTAAAGTTTTTCAATGTGTGTGTGTAAATATTATGTTTTCAATGACACCACATTTACTTTCATAATTTTAATGTTATTTTGTAACACTGTTTTTCTGTTTTGTTTTCCAGTGAAACTTTTTCAGAATTTTATGTTGTTTCGTTTTCGTTTTTGTTTATTGTTTTCTTTAATTTTCCATTGCATTTAAATGCATTTGATTATTATAAGAAAAATGGACACATTTTCAGGCTCTTGATTTTCCAAGTTAAATTTTTCATTTTAATTTCTATTTTCAGTGTAGTTTTCAATTTTTGGTTCTATTTTTAAGAAAAAACTAATAAATTTCTAAACGTTTTTTGAATTTAAGAAGAAATCTATTAAGGGTAATATTGCCGAAGGAAGGTAAAACTGAAAAAAATCCAAGAAACATAAATTATTGCTGTTACGTTTTTAGTTACTTGGTTTTGAGGAAAAACAAAAAATTGTTCCCTTTCAAATGATAAGGAGTGAGATTGAAAAAATCTTAACACACGTTTTACCTAATAATTTTTTGTTTTGGTTGTAAATTTTAAAAATATCTTTGACCTAGTTATCTTTGTAAAATATGTCAGTTATTATTTTCAATGACAAACATGTTGATTTATTGTGAGTTTGATCAAAATGAGTGAAGAAAAAGAAGTACATCTTAAAATTATTAAAAATTTTCAAAAAAAAAAATCCAAATTGGTTTTATAAAAAATTTGCCAAAGAATTGAAGGTTTGCCGTCAAACTATTTCCAATGTTATTAAACAGTTTCAGGAGAATTTCACCATAGATAGGAAACCTGGTTCGGGAAGAAAACAAGGACCACATGATATTGGGAAAGCCAAGAAAATAGAAAGCATATTGAAAAGATCAAACCAAACACATCAGCTAGAAAAGCTGCCCGGTTAGCCCAGTGCTCCATGACTATTTGGTGCGCAAAGTTAAAGCCAATGCAGGTTTGAAAACATACAAAGTCCAAAAAGTTCCAGACAGCAATGCTGCAAGAAATTTAGACGCCAAAAGTAGGGCTCGGAAATTAAAAGCGAATTTCATGCAAAAATATTCATGTTGCATAATGGACGACGAAACGTATGTACTGGCAGATTTTACGCAGCTTCCGGGTCAACATTTTTATGTAGCTGATGCTCGAGGAAATGTCGAAGAACAATTTAGAATCCAAAAGCAGACAAAATTTCGAAAAAAAAACTCCTGGTATGTCAAACTATATGCAGTTGTGGCAAAAGAAGCAAATCATTTGTTACAGTGGGCTCTATAAATACCGAAATATTCATCAAAGAATGTTTGAAAACAAAGGCTTCTTCCTTTCATAAGAGAGCACAATGTGTCCACATATTTTTGTCATGTCACTACGGCAAGAAAGCTCTGGAGTGGTAGCAAAGTAATAACATAGTTTTTGTACCAAGAGAGGCCAATCCCCCAAATTGTCCGGAGCTAAGACCAGTGGTGAGATATTGGGCTCTTGTGAAAAGAAACTTAAAGAGCACAACAAAAAAGGTGTCCCAAAATATCCAAGATTTTAAAAGGAGATGGGCAAACTGCTCCAAAAAGGATCAAATCTCTAATGGAAGTAATGGAAGGCTTACCAAAAAAAGGTCAACGAGTTCATAAATAATGGCTAGAACTATAAAAGTTATATTTTTCTGTAATTTGTAAAATATTATCAATTAAATAAAAAAAAAAAACTCAAAACTCTGAGAATTATTGAGTTTTATATATGTGGAGATTTTTTCGATCTCACTCCTTATTTGATTATGATATACGAGTATGTAAATGATTTTATAACTTTTGAAAATATGTTTCTGTTTTACATGTAGGTACATCGTTATATTGTTTTCACATTTGTAATTTAATTCTAAAATTTTATCAATGACACATTTTGTTTTCCTTTTGCACCTTATATTTACATAAATATGGTATCTAATTAATCGTGTACTTCCTTTTATTTTTTATATATATTTATAATTAATTATGTATATTAATATATTTTATGTTTATAATTACGCTGAGGTAGTTCTCTTACAATTTTGTTGGTTTTCTATTTCATCATCTTAATTTGTTTGCTTGTTTGTTTGTTTGTTTGTTTGTTTGTTTCTGTTGTTGTTATTTCATAAGTGAAGCACATTTATTTAAAGCACATTAAACACTTAACATCGTTTCGTTTTTAAATATTGTATAAATTTTTATTTCATATTTGTTTTTCATTTGGTTAAATATTAAATAATTCTCAAAATATATAGATTCAAACTTTTCCTTTACAAAATAAAGTGCAAATATTTTTGCAATCGAAACATGACATTGAAAACATGACATGAACAAAAACAGAAGAAAATTATGATTTCCTAAATCAAATTAAATAAATTTTTTGTATAGTTACAATTATTTATAATTTAATGAGGAACTCTCACGTGCTTTATGAAAAAAAAAATAAAATAAAATTATAAAAAAGTAGTATTTAAAACAATGTTTAATGTATTTTTTTTTTTTTTTTTTTTTGATAACCTTTTGTTTTTATTTTATTTTTTTTTTTATATATTTTTTTTCTTTTGCTTCTTACATGTGTATAATTTTTATCTTTTTCCCGTTAGTTTCGCTCAATTTTTCTCTTGTAGCTCTTACGTTTTCCGTATTCCAATTTCAATTTGCCTTCAACATAACCTCAACTTTTCTCTCTTGTGTTTCACTTTGTTTTCGTTTCCTTTAACGTTCAAATATTTGTTACTTGTACTTTATGTTGCATAATTAATATTGCATTTCTAATGAGGGAACTTTTACGCCCGGTTCTCAAAGTAAATTCTAATTACAAAACGTTTTTGCTTCTCTCAACTTAATCTACATATGTATGTAACTTTTTCACCCCGTTATTCTTTCAATCCACATAAAACTCATGCTTCTTCCCCCTCCTCCTTAAGCTTGCCATGTCAACGTGCTTTGCAAAAATTTATAATTCTTATCACTTATTAATTTTTTTAAGGTTTTTTAAACTTAAATTCTATAGACAAATTTGAAAATCCTAATCCTAAAATGTTGGTGCTTACTTCCCCTACGCAAAACCATTCCTTCACAAGTTTCTCCTTTTCCTTCCTGACAATTTGTTGAGACCTAACCTAAAAGTTCTAGTTTCTAAACTTATGCTCTATAAAAAGTTTTTGAATTTGTTTTGTTTTTTTTTTGTTTTGTTTTTCTTTGTATTTGTATGCGCAAGTTTTAAACTTTAATCACTTGTTGTGTTTTTAATATTTTTGATTTCTATTTGAATTTCGTTTCATTGCAGTAAATGTGAGTGTGTGAACTCGTATATGAATTGATTTTTGTTGGCATTAGTTAAGGAAAGAAAAAGGATTTTTAGTTATTCAAGTATATTAAGTATATTGTAAAACAAATGCCTATAAGAAAAGTAAAGTAATATGTAAAGTTTTTAACTTAATTGTAATTGTAATTTTGATATAAACTGAACACAATAAGTTACACAAAAATTCATCATCATTATAATTTTTGAAGGTACCCAAAGTTTTTTTTTTTTTTATTTTCTTCCATGCATCGTACAATTAAGAAATGCCCTTTGAAATCATTAGCAAATCAATTCTTTAAACTTTAAATACAGTTTTTTTTTAAATTTTTTTTTATTTTTATTAAAATTTTTTAAATTTTTTTTTAGTAAAATTTTTTAAATTTGCATTTAACTTTTTTCTCCTCAACTACATTGGCATCGTATTAGTAGACTTTCAAGTTGTTTGCTCGCTAGCATAAGAATCGGCAGCATCACTACTCTCCCTTTTGTACGCTTTAGAATCAGTGATAGCCACTCCAGAAAGCGCGTGTCCGAGAGCATTTTAGACTTCATATATGTGCCCGGCTCAGTTCCATGGAAAAAAGAGTTCAAGCTAATCAGCTGTGCATATGTGAGTGACCACCACTGCTTTGAATCAGTGATGGGGATGGGCAAAAATTGTTGAGATCTTGTCTAAAGCGACCACTGCTTGTGCTCAGTGAGGGATGGACAAAGGCGTAGCGATCTTCTCTGTTTAAATGTTCAAAACCACCGGTTATGCTCGCGTGCCACCACGGGCAGCCCCACCATTCTCTTGATCAGAGGCGAGCAGAGACTCTCTAACGCTTTCAATGAGTTCCGTATGGGTTGCTCACAACTGTTATGTATGCGTGCAAGGGGCTGGGCTGCCCAACAATGTGATGGATGTTTCATAACTGACAGAACCTCATAACTGGCTGCATTGTAAAATTAACTCATTTTGCCACACTCTTTTCTCTCTCACGATATCAGAAAAATACGAAATAACGCTCGCTAGCTCTTTTATGCGCTGTGATTCGGCAGCTAAATCGAGTTTCACATCATAAGACTTTGAGACTGTACCAAATATATATTTCTCATCAGATATTGGTCATCATCATAAGGATTTAAAAATATGTGCGCCTACCGACATCATGATTCAAGTCAAACGATCCTTAGCAGCTGATACATATATTTATCGTCAAGATCGCCAAGATCTTCTCCCCTCTTGGATCTGCTAGCAGTTCGCCAGTGTATGTCCAGCACAATTGTATTGTATCTGATATTGATAAGTGGAACATTACACACACAATAAAAGCTGATCCAGAGAAGTAAACATTTTTTTTTATCATATCTGATATGGAAGGAATGAAATACATCTCAAAATATTATTATTATTTTTGGTATTAGAAAGAAGGAAGGAAAGAAATTCTCACCATAACCGAAAAATAGTTGGCACATTATCTCATATGGAAAACCCGAGATCGATATACCTCCAAATAGGGAAAAACCATGTACCAAAAATTGTTAGAAATATCTTGCCACAGCTGATATGGAGTGACTTCATGAGAGTTCATCACTTTCAGAATGGTTTGAAAGCCTCTCATAAATATTTCATAGTTTGGCACATTTCCATATCATCGCTGACGTCCACGCTACTAAATGAAATCACCGCTTTCTTCCCCTTTCATGAAGGAAACCGACAAATTATATACATACATAGATCAACAAGCATCACGACCATCTAATTTATAACGAAAAAAAGAGGTTCAAACATCTACAATAAAAGAAAAATCTTTCCAAAATAATGAAGTAACACTAAATTCTATTTACCCTGTGTCTCAATTTGCCTCAATTCCCTTTCCCTATATTTGGAAAGCACATCGCAATAGATCTATGCACAATTAGCTCGTTTCAGCGGGACAATACAAGGACCTGCCCTGCAAATTATGCAGCTAAACTGTAGCCGGCACCGAAAATGATAAAGTCATGAGAACCAACTACTTCTGGCCACCACCCTTCTGTCTGTCTTTCCACAGAATTGAAATTAATATACTACACATATCTAGAAAACACAAATTAAGACTTTTTAAAAACGATTAAAAGAAATTCATTGATTTTCCTCCACTGCTTCCGAGTAATATCCCACAAATTGAAAAGAATGAATAATTTTATAGTTTTACCTAAAAGTGGAGCGAGCTATCTCGATTACATTATGCCAAGGTTTGAGCAGAAGAAATCTTCTCGCTATACGGATTCCTTCTCGACCATTTTCTATCGCTCAATAAGCCATAAGTTTTTCCTTGAGTATACCTTAGCTGAAATTATGTTTTATGGGGGGGGGCAAGGAATGTAAATGCAGCTTTCTTTCGTAGCATTCAGCTCTTCGTAAAGGAGGTAAAGGAAAAATCGATAGGATGCCGATCAAGATATTTGAGATCTATTGTGCCCCCACAAGGTATAAAAAAGAAAGTACATGGACTACGCAATTGTGTTTATGGTAAACAATTAAATGATACTCATAAATGATCCAAAAACTTACACTGATCACTGAAAATTTAGCACGTAAAAAACCTAGTTTTAAGGAGAGATCATTTGATCTGATTGAATCGAGATCAAAATTAGGCTGGCTCACTTGATCAATAAACAAAAAAAAAGAGTTACGATCAACATAAAGTAGTTGGCTAAATAGAAGGCATCGGTCTTAGTAGTTATATCATAAGTAATTCGAGGCATTCCAAAAGAACGAAAAGAATAAAATAAACAGCAGCAGCAACATATCACATAAGCCAATTAATAATTCTCCAAAGAACACATTTGCAATAAAATTTCTTGTGCAAAAAAAAAAAACCAAATTTAACACAAGTAAATCAAATCAAATCTAATCATTTGATCATTAAAAACAAACCTAAAACAAAAAACTAATTAACAATGAGTGAAGAAAATAAATAATATAAAATAAATGATATAAAAAAATAAAACAATAAAACTCAAAAATAGTTTCAAGTTTGTTTCTTTGTAGAATTGTTTTTATAATTTTTTTTTTTCTTTTTTGTATTATAAAGATTTTTTGTTTTTCATGGTATTTTTTTTTTTTATAAACTTTTTACATATGAAACCGTCTTGTTTATTTTTTTTTTGTTTGTTTAGTGTAGTTTAATTTTTAGTGTGTGGTGTGTGTGTGTGTGTGTAATTTGTTGTTTGTTTTTTTTATACATCATTTATTATAAATATTTTTTATTTTCATTTAATTTAAGTTAAGCCTTAGAAACTTCAAAAGTAAATATATGCATATATATTTTTTTGTTATGATTTATCATATATTAAAGTTAAACATTTAAAAAAGAACAGAATAAATGTTACAAAATTTTTTATACTTTTGTATCAAAGTATATTATTTAATTGTAGCTTTTAATTTTCAATTTCAGAAGCTAAAATGGCGTGCACGTACAAAATTTTATCACGCTTCTCACACGCTTTCAAAAAAAAAAAAAAAAATGAAATTCAAATTTAAATAAACACAAATTATTACCATAGAATAATTTGTTTTAACTAAATATGTATATGTAAATATTTATAAGTATGGGCAAAGAAACTTAACAATTAAATTAATGATGTAGCTTAGAAAGTTCAATAATTCAAGCCTTTAGAGCTACTTTCGTTTAGAAGCGAAATTTAAATGTGCCAAAACAATTCTAGAAATCTTTCACTTTCGTTTAAAATTCGATTTGCGTGTTACATTGTTACTTTGATTCTGAAATGAAATCATTTGAAAACGTTTAAGTACAAGTTTGTACCTAGGTAGCTTTACTATATAACATTGAAAACGATCAGTGAACGATCTGAAGATGTCATATCCAAAGTTTAAACCCGATCTTTGTTCTAGAACACATCAGATCTAAACCAAGATCACTTGGTTTAAAAAAGTACGAGTATTTTTGTTTTTATTGATACATTCAACACACAGGTTGTACCCCTCACCCTAAGAATGCAGAGCATTGTGTTGAATGGAAGGAAGATTGATAGGTGGGAGGAAGAATGAGAGAAGGAATGCACTCACACAGGACACCGATAAAGACATTGACAGCCATTGTGGCAAGTGTTATGCCTTTACCACAATTAACATCAGTTTACATTTACAGATTTGCAAATCACCAAAAAATATAATAAAATGATTGTACGTACTACTTATTTTCTTTTTACACCGATCACTAATCATAATTTTAGATCTTTAAAGGCCAAATCAAATATATGAAATCTGGTGCGAAATATAAGATCTTTGGATCATTGGACCTGAACCAAATCATTTGATCTTATTCAAATTAAAGAAATATTATTTTAATTGGTATGTAGCACATTTCGGGAAAATTGATCATTACAATTACTTTAAAGCTCAGCAGATCGGCGATCTCGCGCGATATGTTTCTGAAAAGTAACATACATACTTTCATCTTTAAGTTCGGCAAATCGGAACAAATCAGAGCTGTAATTCGAAGAAATTATGCAATTTCAATTTCAGCAGATAAATGTTGAAGAAATCACTTTATCACTTTCTTTATTTGAATGATCAATCTTAAAGATCTGGGAAATATCATATTTAACAATTTAACCATCATTAACACTTGGTTTGATTAACAAACAAACAAAAAAAAAGCGTGATTCAAATATTTTCTGAAAAGATGTGCAAATCTGCTTTAAATCGTTAGAAGTGCATGTGATTGTAAACGAAAAAGAACAGTTTTAAAAAACTGCGTCCCTTTTGCCGAGAGTTCGATGGTTTTCAAAGTGATTAGTGTTGATTTGAAACAACTATCAAAATGTGATCTTTAAAATACAAATCTAAGGTACAAATGTATAAGGATCGATCTAGATGTTGATGTTGATCTTAACAAATTTGAACTGCATAAGTATAGTTTAAAAATGGTTATAAATGCATTCTCATTCAACTCAGTTCAGGCGATCTAAATTTGATTGATCTTGCCAAGACCGATCATAGTTCAGCTTTCAGCTTTATTGTTTTCAAAGACAAGACTAATTTATAAGTATCTATACGATCTTTGAAATTTGAGTGGATGAATGATCAAATCTAAGATCTCTTGACAGAGTGAAACGCATTGTGTTGTGGTTGATTAGTGATCAAGAAAACTACTTACTATGATCTACATATAGTAGATCACAAAACCATTTTCTCACTAAAATAGGATCCTTTAGTTTACTAATTATGCTGAAGAACGATTTCATACGATGACAATAGAAACGAATTATAAAAGTAGATGAAGTAAGTACATTTCTGATTGAAACTTATAGTGAACTAGTAACAAACCAGTTGAGTTGTGCTTCAAATTTGGTTGATAAACGAAAGTGCCTGAATTTTAACTATTTCTGAATTGTTTGCTTTTGCTTTAGCTTTTGTTTTATTTTTTTCTCTCTCTCTCTCTCTGTCTCTTTCTCTTATCTCTTTTTCCCAACATTAAACATTGAAGAAGAGTATTTCATAAAATTTAGAAGAGAAATGTTTCTTTTACATGAAGTTTTTGTTTGTTTTCAAAATATTTTTTATAGTAGGTAATTTTATCATAGAAATACAAAATTTTTATTGTAACTGCGTTTTGAATTATAAGCAAAATAGAAATAGAAACATTAAAAATTAATAAAATATAGCATTTAAATATAAATTAGAATTATATCACCTTGTCGTATATTATATTTATAGTATATATGTAGTATATATGTACGCATATGTATGTACGTATGTTTCTTGTGTATTAAATATAGGTATAATACATAAATGTATATATATGTATATAAATATATTTAAATATATGGTATATACATATATATATATATATATATATATATATGTAAATATTAATGTAAAAGTTTCTATGTATTTGTATGCACATATGTACGAGTATGTATATAAAGTATGTACTTGTGTTTTTTCTTTTACCAAAAATTGTTTCAAGAATAGTATTTATTTTCATAGTTCATAGTTCAAACAGCAACATAATAATGAAGGTATATGTATGTAGAAAAATAATTACAAATAGATTTAAAACATTAAAAATTATTATTATTATTATATTAGATGTAATATAAAATATTATTTAAGAAAAATATGAGCAACATTTACATCGATCAAACAGCGCATAAAAATATTGTTTTTATTAATAGGTAATAATGATAATAATAATAATGATAATAATAATAATAATAATAATGATAATAAAAACTTAAATATGTTTTAAATATACACAAACATATATCTTTAAAATTCAAAATATAAAAAAAAAAAATAGCAAGCAAAAATAAAACTCATCTAGACAAAAAAAAAAAAAAAAGAGAAAACGTCGCTTATTCCAGAGAATAATATTCCACATTTAATAATTTTATATAAAAAAAAAAACCTAAACACTTTCTATTTCTTCTGTTCATCCCGTGTCTGCATGTGTGTGTGTGTGTGTGTTTGTGTGTTTCTAACAATAACAAAAATTTCTTGTTTCTGTTTATAAAACTTAAAAATTAGTTTAAATATAAAACTAAATTTAAATATTTTAAAAGCTTTTTGCTGCTGTTTTTTTTTTTTAACACATTCCACTTTTCTTTTACACTTCTTACTTTTAAGCTTAGTAAACAAACAAACAAAAATCTTCCTTATAACATAAGCAGGTAAAACTGGTAGCTTACACTTTCCTCATCTTTCTTTCTTTCCAACTCTAATTTCTACTTGCTGCAGATGCATTCTTGTTTTTTTTGTTTCGTTCATCTAAAATTTTGTCAACGCTTTCAATTTGCAAAAACAAATATTATTATTTCGAAAAAAAAAATATATATATATATTTATATATGTTCACTTAATTTCTAAACGATTGTGTGTGTTTGCCTCTTTAGTTTTGCATTTAGTTCCACAATTCAATCCTTTTCAATATACATAGCCTAAATATATAAATTAAAATATATGTATATATATTTCTACTCGAATTTCATCATCACCTCCTGCATGCATGCATTGGTTCACTCACTACCTTCCTTCTTCCCTTCTTGAAATTTATTATCATTCGCCTTCATCTTCTTCATGCACCTTCTCCATTTTATGCCGCTCCTATGAATTTCGTATCTCTTCCAGTCCACCATTTGGTACGCCACTTTTGATATTATCCAAGACTTTGTTAACAAAATCTGTAGTGCCGCCAGCAATGCGTATACCAGCTATGAAGGGAATGAATTTCAATGTTAATTGTTTGTAATTATTTGTAATTATTTGGAAAGGCAATTGCTCTTACTTGATGCCGTTTTGTATATGCGTTCTATTTGCTGATCGACCTCTTCATTTAGTTCGCCTACATTTTGATTGCGATACTTGAGCGCAAGCGCCTGCTTAAGCTCTGCAATCCCATTCAAAAGTCTCTCTGTGAGTGGGAGAGGCAGAAAAACCAGTTATTAGTTCAATTGGAAATAAGATTATAAAATTTAATTGGTCCGAAAGCTATACCTAAATGTGATCAGATTAGATCTTAGATTGTTTGATCTATTACAAAAAACTTTAAAAACGTAATCAGGAAGTATTTTAATCTTGTATTCATATGATCGATCTATTTTCATTTATTTCTCTGATGTATGGTTTTTGATTTCTGGTACTGGCCCATGGTTTTTGATCTATGGTTTCTGGTTTCTAGATTTGCAACTATGTTCTTTCCCAATATGATCTCATAATATGTTACGCTTAAACTTATGCTCTTTGGTCTTGCTTTGTAGCACATTGCCCAAAGATTTTTATTTGTTCTTTCGTATGAATTTTGGTCTGGTTTTGGACTGATCTTTGTTATAGTCTTTGGTTTGGTTTATGGCCCGGTTTTTTGTCTAGTGTTTGGTCTGGTCTTCGGTCTGGTCTTTGGTCTGGTCTTCGCTCTGGTCTTTGGCCTGGTCTTTGGTCTGGTCTTCGGTCTGATCTTTGGTATGATCTTTCATCCGGACTTTGGTTTGGTTTTTTATTTCGTCTTATTTTTGGTCTGGTCTTTAATATGGTTTTTAGTCTGATCTTTGATGTGGTCTTTGGTCTAGTCTTTGGTGTATTCTTTTGTCTTTGTTTGGTGCTGTTATTGTTTTAGTCTTTAATCTGGTCTCGCCTTTGGTTTGATCTTGTCTTTTATTTGGTCTTGATTTTATCTGTCTTTGGTCTGTGGTTAGGTGTTTGGTCTGAGGTTGGGTTTTTGGTCTGTGATTGGGTTTCCAGTCTGATATAATTTTCGTTTTCGTTTCTGTGTTCTGATCTAGAGATCAAAATTGAATAAAAGTGCAGCTCGAGTGTTAAATTTAAAACTGTTCGAAACAGAGTTTTAGTATTTAGTCGACTGTCCTAACGATCCATGATCATGATGACATCCTTCAATCCTCTGCCCACTTACTGTGCTCAATTTCCAGTCCGAATAGTTTAATTTTGTTTGCCTCGTGTTGTGCCTTCTTCTTCAAGCGGCAAGCTCTCGATGCCAATTTATTCTTTTCTTTGCGTGACTTCGGGCGCACATTGAAGGGCAACTCTGAGACCGGGGTCATATCATTGATAGTGCGACTTAATTTATCCAATTCCTTGCCGATGCTATGAAGCTTACGTGGATTCGGTGTTAAATCATTGCCATCGCCTTTGCGTGCCTTACCGCTGTGCTGTAAAATTAAAATAGAATTGATTAGAACAATTTAAGTCCTTTCGTAAATCACCCTACATAATTCTTTTGAAATTATTATAGAATGAAGTTTGCCGTCGAAATTGGTTGTATTTACTTTAAATACCTTTATTCCGCGTACGGAACAATTGGGACTAAAAACTGGATCGGTCACCTCATTCAAGACATGAGGATCTTCCAATTTCGATTGAAAAACGAGACGTTTCCCTTTGGGACCCTTGGCCTGTACATTGTATTGCCAGAAATAGCGTTCTTTGCCCTTGCTCGATGATAATTGACTGGGTGTCGAGGTGCGTGGGTCATCTTCGTTATCGGAACCTGAGTGAAAAACAATTTGGTGGTGGGAAGATCAAAAATCAGTATGTTAACTAACCATTATCACTTGAGAAATCATCATAGTGATCGCTATTGTCATCGGTTGAACCATCCTCATCGTCATCCTGCGAGAAATCAATGCCATCTGGCGAGAGCACACTGCCAGTGCTCAACGATGAGAATGACTCGGCCTCGGCTAGCGATCCGGTCGAGAGTAAATGTTGACGCGGTTCACGTCGCACCCAGATATGATCGAAACCCAAATGCGTGGGAGCCGACGATGACAAACGCGACAGGGATGAAGCATCACCGCTCTGATAGCCGAACGACTTGCGTACACTGCCAGCGGTAGTGCTGCCAAAGCCGCTGCTGCCACCACTGCCTGGGCTAAGCGCATTGCCGGAAATCAACATATGCGAGCCGCCACCAGGCACCGACTGGCCGAGCAAAGCGCTCGAGTTATTGCTATTGCGATCAGGTGACATGGAGAAGCCCTTCTTGATCAGTTCTTGCATGTTGCGCGACTTCACCACCATCGACGACTGCTGTGAATATTGTGAACGATTGGCATGTGGCGGTGGTGGCGGTGTAATGGAATTAACCTGCTGCAATGGCGAATGTGAAGGTTGACTGCCGGGAGAGAATGCAGTGTTCGACGACGACTGCTGCTGCTGTTTATTTGGAGTGCTATGGTAAATGTCATATGGACTAGAGGAACTATGATGATTGTGATGTGAGTGATGCATGGCACCACCGCCACCATTGTTACCGTTGCCGCCGCTGCTGCCGTTTCCATTTCCACTGCTGTTATGCTGCAAGGCAGCGCCTGCGCTGCCGCGTGACTGTGGTGACTGTATCGTTTGCAATTGTGTCAGTTGCTGTTGCTGTTGCTGTTGGTGTCGTTGTTGTTGATGTTGCATTTGCTGCTGCTGCTGCAACAGCTCCAATGGCGGTCCACCCGGCGATGCCTGTGGACTATTTAGCTGTTGCAAGCTGCTATTGCTCTGCGGCGACAGCAAGAAACCGCTGTGCCCGCCATCCGTGCCAACTGATGGCAGAAAATCTTCAATGTTGCCAATATCTTCGAGAAAGTTGTCATCGTTGATATCTGGGAAACCAGCCGATTGTATTTCGGTTTTGTCAATGGGGAATATGTAGATGTCGTCTTCAAGAGTGAACGGCTCATTTTTGGTTGTCACGATGGCGCTGCCAATATCGCTCCACATGGTGTTTGAGTTGGGCGTCCCACCACCGCCGTGCACGTCGTAGATCAGCGACTGATTGACATCGTCGGCGGTAGTGCCGCTGAGGCTCAGCAACGTGGAGTTGTCGCCGGTGTTGACGCTGCCAACAACGCTGTTGCTGCCGCTGTTGCCGCCGCCACTGATGGGCGATTCGTCCTGAGCATAGAAACCCGTCGACACGTTGCCATTGGGTGTGATGCTGTGCAACGATGAATTTAACGGTGAGGCGGCGCTCAAGCTAACATCGTGCATTAGCGTTGGCGAAAGCGATGCATCCAATGCATCTAAAGCGTAATCGTTTAGATCTGACAGCTGGTGGTGGTGTTGTTGATGCTGTTGTTGTTGCTGGCCATTTTGAGCGTTACTGTTGCCACCGCTTCCGCTGCCGCCGCCGTTGTTGATGTGGCTGTTGCTGTTGTTGTAAGGATGGCTATTACTATGCGTTGACGACGACGAGGAGGACATCATTTGCGGATGATGATTATGTGACAAATGTGAAAGGAGGATATGGTGTTGCAATGGACTTGGGCTAGGATGATGGTGCGACTCGTCCTGATACGGATTATGATGGCTCTGATTGGGATTATTGCTGCGTGGTATCGTTATGGCATTGGTCAGCATAACATTACTGCTAACGCTGTTGCTGCTGCTGCTGCCGCCGCCACCAATATTGTTGGTGTTGTGGCTGTGGTGTTGGTGTTGGTTGTAAATATTATTCTCGATTGTGTTGGTCGTTATTGTGAGCGTGGCCGTTGACGAAGCAGTAGATGTGTTGATGGTTAATTGATGCAGTGGACTGAATGAATGCACTGCTGAGCTACCAAAGAGAGCGTTCGAACTGTTGCTATTGCTTAGACCCAATGAGTACAAATCGTATTTCAATGGGTTGCTGCTATTGGAAGAGGTGTCGAAAAGATCTGCCGACATGGGAAAGATTTGATTTTCGGTCATCGTATCACATGAAAAATTCATATAAGGAAACCGCTTAAAGCGTTCCAATTACGGTCTCGGTGTCCTTTTCTACGGGCCCCTATTCGTTGATATGTTTCTGCCCTGTTGTTTATCCGTGTATTTTAATATAAAATGTGAGAGCCGAAACGGCTCCAGCAACACACAAAGTGTGCTGAGTGGGAAGGAAAGTTACCGAGCTGGAAAGAGAAAAGAGGAAAGTGAAACATTAATTAAATGTTAAATATTCATATTAATATATATTATTATTTAATATACTATATAATATTATGGTTATTAATAATTCATATCAAAGAAGAATAGCAAAACTTAAGGTTCAAGTGTTGAAAAGTGGAAATGGGAACTTAGAGAATGAAACGAAGTTGCGAGAGCTTTGTAAAATAAATAGTCATAACAAATACATACATACATACAAACACATATGTATTCTATGCTTTCCCCTTCTCCTCTCTTCTTGCTTTGCTAGCCAAGGCTTGTGGTAAGAAGTAGAAGATGTGGAAGCTGTGTAAATTCTCTCAGAAGCTTCTTCTCATTGTTCTTCTCTTGATTACTGTTAACATAAGTTAAGTTACTCTCACCACTTGATTGTTTCATTTCACCCGTTAACTGGGTGAATTCACCTCAGAGAGCTTCAGCTGTAATGTCAAAATTAAACACTTCCTTGGGTTTTAGACTACAACATTTGCTTATTTACATTTGGCACAATTTTGATACTTAAATTTTGAAATTTAAAAAAAAAAAAATAATTAGTGAGATATCTGAAATGACTCCACCCTGTTAAATGCACCTTGTTCTTTTCTTTATTATAAAAAAAAATGCCAAAGCATAAACAAATTAGAGTCCAATTCACTACTTAGTTCTCAAATTTGTACCCTGTTGATTGTTGTGGCAGCTGTGGCGTAGTGGTAGTGCGTTGGGTTGCTACGCAGAATGTCCTGGGTTCGAATCTCGGCATAGGCAAATCAAAAAAAAAATGTAGAAAAAATAATTTTTCTACACGGGCACCACCTCTTGGCACTTGACAGGCAATGGCAAACCTACTAGAGTAAAAATTGCTATGAAAAGCTTTTCACTTCGCCGTTCGGATTCGCCATTAAACAGTAGGTCCCTTCCATTCATGTACAAATATAACACGCACAACATGAGTGGATGCGAAAAACTCGGCTGTTGGCCATTAAAAGTAAGTGATTGTCGAAAGCATAAGTCAAATTACTGTCATTCTTTCCTATTGATTGCAACTTCTTTTACACACATATGATAAAACTTTTAGTACTTCCAGAGGTTATTTATTTGTCGGTTTCTCATTTAAATGAAAGCCGAGATTGAACCTTGAAACTATTGAAAGTTCCGCAAAGCATCCTAGGTTAGATTAATCCATAAAAACTAAGGCTATTAAAAATTACTCGTACATATGTATGTATATTCACAGATGATCAGATAACTTTCATTAAATGCTACATAAAAACAGCAGTAAAACAAAAGTAGCAAAATTATATCATAAATTCGAGAAAGCAATTAAATTGCCAACATAAATACATAAACCATGCATTATTATTGCTATCTCTAACGATCGAAATTGGTTGAATGTTGGATGCCTAGAACAATATTGTATTGTATTTTAATATAAATGCAAGTATCTCGCACTCTCACACAACACTAAAGAATTCGCAAATGTGCACAACTGACCGACACTGGACAAATAAATAAAATTAAAAACAAAAAAAACATTTTGAAAGAGTACAACAAATTGCTGGGTACGCAGCGTCGCCCACTCTCCTCTCAATCGCAATGTCATATCTTTTGCGGTTCTCATACTCTTTTACTGCATTCTCAGCTGTTGTTTTGTTGTTGTTGTTCTTATTCTTGTTATTGCTATTTTGTTGAATCGTTTGGTTCTTTGCTAAACTATGTATGCCAACACCGACACGACAATTAACATAATTATTTGTTGTTGCACCGAGTGCAACAATTCATGCTTTGATAACTTGTTTAGTTTATGAGATTATGAATAAAATGCATTTGCATTTTCACGCGCGCATTCATATTTGTTCGTGGTAAAATTGGAATTAAATTGTCGGACGAGCCAAAGAACAAAATCGCGCCATTCGATATTGCTTAAGTGCTTTTACAGTAGTGGCAATAATTGTTGATAAAAAGTGTAAGTTTGAAAACGAAGTGTTAAACAAGAAAAGGGCAAGTGTTTTTGCGATTATTCTTATGTCGATTTCTCATTTAAATGCTTCTTTATTAAGATGTCATACTCTCAAAAATTGTATACGTATATTGAATGCTTTTTTTCGCGCATTTCAATTATTTAGAGAACATAATGAAAGCCAAAAATAATTGAGAGCATATAATGCTGTATTTTCTCTCTGGTTTCTTTTCTCTCACTATTTTTGAATGGATCACGGATCATGGATCATGTCATAACTCAAAAAACATAATTGCTGAGAAACACTCATTTAAACATTTCAATTTTCCTATCACTCGATAATCTTCTGCGCGAAGAGTTCATAGACAAAGCACTAAGTAACCGTTATTTCTCTGTACTTAACTCAAAATTGTTCTTGTATTTTTATTTACGGCAGTCTTGCAGCAAACGAGCGATATATTGCATTGCATCACCGCCAAGAAACTGCATGCATACCTTTCATATTACGAATAACATACAATATTTAAACGGTGGAACGTTGAAGTGTTCATATTGAAAATACTTATTATATAAAAACATAATTTATTGGACTTAACACACAGTCTTTATAAGCTCAGTAGTTTCTATCTTCGTTTATTAAGTACTTATGCCTTAGTGGCGTATCATTTAAACAACGAAATTTATCAGCATGATGCTGACTGAAACTCGAGACGAAAAATCACGTGTTTTTACGGGGCGTTATTGATGCTGACAGACACAAATCTTTATGTGTCACGCTGTCTAGACGATATGGCGAGATAGACGAGGTAGACAGGGATGCAGAGGCGACTTCGAGTTTATACAATCTTATTGTTATTATTTCAGTCAGTCATAAACTTATTAGTAACATATGTATGTAAATTGTTATAAATAGATTAGAATCCGATTGATGACGTAATCAAATTTCAACATTTCTAGCAATAGTTATTGTTATTATGGATAGCACTTTATATTGCACATATATGTATGTATGTAGGAGTATTGATGGATAGCTTATGACTTATATCATCATTTAGAGAAAAATCGAAAAGACGAGTTCTTAAGTCAAAAAATTACTAGAAAATTGAAGAAAGAGATTCCCACCACCACTCCTCTGAGATACTTATCAAACACAAACCAAAAGTTGCATTAGTCAATAATATGAAGAACCTACTCCACATACTGGGTCTACTTCTCAAGATTAAAAGTAAACGGCATTTCTCCCACTGGGTTTAAAGTTTTGACGTTATACATTGGCCGGAAGGGATGTTTTCTGGGTCTTGGTATCATAACCCGAAATATAAACATAAAACTTAAAAATGTTTGTATTTGACGTCAGAAAAATGTAGGCCGGCAAAATCCTGGGAATACCACATACCAAAGTATAGTTACTAAACAGTAATTCATAGCTTGCGATGCTTACCGGAGAGATGGAAAGTATGTTCAACATCAATAAGAACTGATTCAGTTACTTGTTTGAAAGATATTCAGTAAAGCAAAAAGACTTATATACCGGGCTAAAGATATAAACTATGCTTGGAGGTTCAAAGGCAAAATAGTAGTAGTAGTAGCAGTAGTAGTAGTTGAGAAGAAATTTTCACGTCTCAAAGTTTCAACCATGTACGCCTGTCGATAGGAAAAGTAATATTTATACATAAACATTTTCTATTCAACTTAACTTTAGTATACCGGGGCAAAGGTAAAAACTATGCTGAGAGCCCAAACTTAGTCTACCATAATCCAAAATAAAAGCATAATCTGTTTTTGTGTGTTTGGCCTTAAAAATGAATAGAAAGCCCGATTTTTAACAAAATCGCATTAAGTAAATGCGCACTTTTCCCCACCTCGTTTTCGCACGCCCATTTTCATAACTATATATAAAAACACACTTACTAACTACACTTGTTATTTACGCAGTAGTTATTTGTTGTTATTTGTAAAGAAGTGACCAGAAAGATTAAAAGAGGCGTTTTAAACGATATAGTAAGTACTAAACATATATAAAAACTATATGCATATATTTATTTATACATATGTAGATAAAAACACCAGAAATTTCTAGGGAACTAGGGAAATGTAAATCTATAATGAATCATAAACACAATTTTTGCATATTAGTTTATTTATACATATGAGTGAATATAATTTATAGCAGCCGAGTTATATTTTAGAGAAAAACGCTTCATACTGAAAAAAAAAATGTCGCTACTACAAGAAAGAAATTTCAATTAATTGGGACCACTTTATTATGTAAATAATTTGATAAGCAGAATCAAAAGTGTAGTACTTTTTCTAGTCATTATACAAGTATTTCCAATTATTATAGCCATCACTGTAACGATATATGTAAGCACGCAGAGAGCGAAGCTTTTACTACTTCATTTCAGAGACCTGCATTTTTTTTATCGCACAAGTAAAACTGGAAGTGTTTAGGCATGTGTATGTATTGGTATGCACACGTGTAGCACTATCCACACTTATAATAAAAATTAAATTAAATAAAATAGAAAATCTACTTGAAACGTGTTTATAACGCGTGCCGTATGTGGTAGATACCTACATACATACACACTTACATACATACTCACATACATGAATTCATAATTTTGTGGTTGCTTTGTTGATATTGTTTGTAAATATTTGTTATATATTATGTATATATTTCTTCTTTTTTTTCATTCAATATTGCTGTGATAATATTCAAATTCACACACACGCACATTCACAAGTGTGAAGAATGTACGCATACATGCACACCCAGAATATTACATACATACTCGCATACTGTCTGAGTTAGTGTCAAGATCATTATCATCATTTTGACATTATTTCTACAATAAATGTAAATTTTGTGGCAAAAATAAAAAATGTTTTACAATTCGTGTGCAAGTACTTAGTTGTTTGAGTGTGTACTAGATACAGATGCATATGCATTTGTGTGTGTGTGTGTGTGTGTGTGTGTGTGTGTGTGCGTGTGTGTGTGCGTGTTTACAGAGAGTCTCACTAAAGTTCGTGACAGAATCTAGAAAACACAACTAGTTACTACTAGCTACTTGAATACGTTAGTTAGAATCAATTTCTGTTAGGTTCCCTTACTTATTTAAGGAGTGCTTCGAATAAAATTGTCTGGTACAAAAATGATGAAATCTTTTGAAACTAAAAGTAAACTAAAGTACTTTATTTTGCAAATTATTTTTAGATTAAAAAAAATAAAAACAAGAAACCACAAATTATTAGTTTTTAATAAAAGTTTTAGTTTTTCAGGAACCCCTTCCATTAATGTTTTTATGGTAGTGTCCGACACCCTATGGTTGCTGTGGCGTAGTGGTAGTGCGTTGGACTGTTACGCAGAGTGTCCGGGGTTCGAATCTCGGCACAGGCAAAATCAAAAAGTAGAAATAATAATTTTTCTACACGGCACCACCTCTTGTCAGGCAATGGCAAACCTACAAGAGTAAAAATTGCTATGAAAAGCTTTTCACTTCGCCGTTCGGATTCGGCTTTAAACTGTAGGTCCCTTCCATTCATGTACAAATATAACACGCACAACATGAGTGGATGCGAAAAGCTCGGCCTAGGCCCTCCGTGGGTTGTTGTGCCATCAAAAGTAAAGTAAGTAAAGTAAAGTCCGACACCCTCACAGCTGCTGCAGACCACTTTCTTTTGAAATCTTGAAGATCTTTGGCCACTTTTTTTTGGTTACCTTCATCTCCCTTTGTACTAAAGCCCAGTACCTCTCAATCGGCCGTAGTTCTGGACAGTTTGGTGGATTGGCTTCTCTAGGCACCAAAATCACTTCATTCCGTTGGAACCACTCTAAGGCCGTTTTGCTGTAGTGACATGAAGCGAGGTCAGGCCAAAAAAGGTGGACACTTCATGTTGGCGTAAAAATGGAGCAATCTCTTTTGCAAGCATTCTTTCAAATATATTTCGCCGTTGATTGTACCCGATATTACCAATGTGCTGCTCCTTTTGCCACAACTACAAATTGCCTGCCAAACAAGGAATTTTGTAATTCCTTTGGGAATTTTGTAATTTTTTTGGTTTTGAATTTTTCAGAGCGACATTTCCTCGAGAATCAGCTGTATAAAATTCCTGGCCATGTCACTGGGAAAAGTCCGCTAAAACATAAGTTTCATCGTCCATTAAGCAGCATTGAAATTTCTTGACAAAATCTCGGCTCAGCATTTTCGCTCGTTGTTTTGCGGTTTCATTCTTCACGGCGTTTCTATCCGGAACATTTTGAACTTTGTACGTCCTCAGCCCAGCTTCCTTCTTAGTCATGCGCACAAAAGATTATGAGCAATCAGCCTTCCCCTCCAATTTCCTTCCCGAAATGTTTTGATCTCTCTTTAAAATGGTCACAACGTTCTTCGCCTTCTCACAGTCATGTGGCCCCTTCTTTTTACCACAACCTTTCTTCCGATCAATACGCAGTTCTTCCTTAAAACGTTTAATAACGCGAGAAATGGTTTTAGGGTTAGCCCCTTCCTCGTTGGCAAATTTTTTTGAATGACCAGTGAAGTTGCTTTTGAAAAATTTTAATAATATTTTCTCGCATTTCCAATTCGTTTGCCATTTTAGCGTTAAATAAATTTTTATTGTCTTTAACTGACACATAATATTTTCTGACATTTAATTCAACTACAGCTACTAAGATACAAATTTTTGATTTTTTTTTGATTTTGAATCTTTTAATAGCACAGTATGGGAAAAAATGTGATGGACAATTTTATTCGACGCAGTCCTTATAGGCATGCATGTCTGCACTCATTATTAAAATGATGTTATGAAATTAAAAATGAGTAGAAAAAAAGCAAAATATGCGGTTTTACTAATCTATCTAATGATTTGTTTACAATTGTTGTTCATTATTATATTATTTTTGCCATACAATTGAAACAACAACGTCAAAACAACACAACACTTGAAAGTGCATTCCCATTATGATCAGCATTCATGATCATCATTCATGATCATCATTCATGATCATCATTGTGTGTGTGAGGTTTGTGTATAACGCAAATAATGCATTCATTAATAATATAATTTTTTAACTATTGTGAATGGATTTGATTTTACGCGCGTTTTTACTCTCTTTCTATAGTTTTATCGATAGATGTAGACTTTTCTCTCTTTTTTTTGTTTGTTTACATTTTGCATTACCACAATTGAATCGGTAATTCTATATTAACTAATTCTGTAATTAAGTTGTAATGTTGTGCATTGATGATCGATAATATTTTTCTTCTATTACTTTAGCTAAAATGTACATAAATGTAATTTTTTAATGATACTACTGTGGGCAAAAGTTAGTAAGACTTTGTTCATAATTTCAAATTTTTTTATTCATTCTTCCAAATCTATTTCGTCCCCTTCAAAGTAATCCCCCCGGCCCCCGGCCCCAATACACTTGCGCCAACGTTTTTTCCAATTCTCGAAACAGTTGTTAAAGTCAATTTCCGGAATAGCCTTCAATGCGCTTAGCGATTCATGTTTAATGTCTTCAATTGACTCAAAACGGTCAAACGGTCCACGAAGCGGTTTTTTGAGTTGAGTATGAGAAAATAGCCAAAAGTCACACGGCACACGGTGCTAAGTCAGGCGAATAGGGTGGTTGCGAAACGATATCAGTCGAATTTTTGGCAAAATGGTCTCGTAAAACCAATGCAGTGATTTTGGAACCAATCGTGCATTCACTCTTCTTAGGCCCAAATGATGTTTTAAAATGGTTTTCACTGATCCTCCGATATTCCAACGATGCCAGTAAGGTCTCTGACTGTTAATCGTCGATTCTCGAGCACCAATTCCTTGATTTTATTGACGTGTTGATCATCAGTTGATGTTGACGGCCGTCCTGGACGTGGTTCGTCGTCAAAATTTAATGGAACTTCTTTGTTGAATAATTTCACTCATTGTGAAAATCGCCGAATGCACTTTCTGTACTTCAGAAAGACAAGCGTATACTAAACACTAATGATTATTTTGATGTGACATTTGGCACAGATGTCACCGACAGTCATACCAACCTTAATAAAATAATATGTTGATGAATAGGTTTCCGCGCGAAATTTAAATCAAAAAGTCTTACTACTTTTTGCCCACAGTAGTATAGTATTCGAAATTTTAAAATAATTTTAGGTTAAAATTATGAAGTGATCGTGACTGAAGAATGAAGGGGAATCTTTTTTTTTAATACTAGAAAATAGCTTATCCGGTTAAAAGTAAAAAACAAAAACAATTTTTAACTACAATAATTTCCGCTGAATTGCAAAGCAATTAATTATATGGTTTTTATTTTTTATTTTTTATTTTAAAACAGTCAACACACTGGGGTGTGTTGGCATAGTGTTGATTGGAAGGAAGATTGATAGGTGGGAGGTAGAAGGAGCTAAATTTGTTCCTGGAATCCCGGAAAGAAGTGATTTAAGGTGATGTGAAGTGTTTTGAATTGATGTAGTGATTGTTTGATTAGTGAAATTATTTGATTTGAGGAGAGTAGTTTGAAGTAATTGGAGTTGATTTGATTTAAAAGGATTTGAAAAGAATTAATATGAAGTGATTTGAACTTATTTGGATTGATAGATTTCAAGTAATTTGAATCAATTTGGATTCATTTGAAGTGATCTGATGATTTGATTTAAACTAATTTGAAATGATTTAATTTGAAGGAATTTGAAATGATTTAATTTGAAAGAATTTGAATTGAATTTATTTGGATTGATTTCAAGTAATTTGAATCGATTTGGATTTATTTGAAGTGATCTGATGATTTGATTTAAACTAATTTGAAATGATTTAATTTGAAGGAATTTTAATAGAATTGTATTGGATTGACTTTAATTGATTTGTTGTGATTTACAATGACTAGAAATGATTTCAATTGGCTCGAAGTGATTTCAAGTGAGTTAAAATTTAATTGATTTAAAGTATTTTGAAGTGATTTGAATTGCCTTGAATTGATTGGAAGTGATAAGTGATGTGAATTGATCTAATTTGAGGGATTTGATTTGAAATGATTTAAGGTGATGCGAAGTATTTTGAATTGATTAGTGATTTGAAATTAATTGATTTGAAGGGATTAATTTGAAGTGATTGGAGTTGATGTAATTTAAAAGGAGTTGAAAAGAATTATTGGAACTTATTTGGATTGATAGATATCAAGTGATTTGAATCAATTTGGATAGTTTAGAAGTGATACGATGATTTCATTTAACTCATTTGAAATGATTTAATTTGAAGGAATTTGAAATGATTTAATTTGAAAGAATTTGAATTGAATTTATTTGGATTGATTTCAAGTGATTTGAATCAATTTGGATAGATTTGAAGTGATATGATGATTTCATTTAAACTCATTTAAAATGATTTAATTTCAAGGAATTAGAAATGATTTAATTTGAAGGTATTTGAATTGAATTTATTTGGATTGGCTTCAATTGATTTGAAGTGATTTGGAATGACTACAAATGATTTCAATTGAGTTAACACTATTCAAAGGAAGGAGTTAGGCTCACACCGTTTAGTATTTTTTATATTTTATTTCGTACACCAATTAATTGAATTGTTAATACCTATTTTCAAGCTTGACAGGTTTTGTGAGCTTTTCACATCGCTGGTTATACAATGACTCTCACTGCTATAGAAACATTGAAACTATCTCTCTCTCTCTCGGTCTCTCTCTGAGAGTAAGTTGCCTTATACGTAGGCCGGTCTGAAAAAAATGCATTCCACATTCCACACATCATTAAAATGTTAAACTAAATATCTTCATAAAAATTGCAACTATCTTCTGTATTTCTCGAATTTACTGACAAATATCTCAGATGAATCGTGGGGGTAATTACGATCCAAAAAATCGCATGTTATTATACAAATATCTATAGTATACCTTGAACTAAGTCTTGCAATGAAAACTCTCTCTGAATTTTTTCTGCAAAAATAAACCAAAAACAACAACGAAATAGCAATTTTGCTACAATTGCAAAGCCTTTTTAACACATAAGAATTTTATTAATAACTAAAAAATCAACAACAAATACATACATACATACTTATATAAACGCATACACACACAAATGCATTGAGACAATATATAGAATGCGGTTGTGCGGTTGTGCGATTGATGGACTAAGACACACCCATTTTGATTTGCCCTGGTTTTGTGTGGTTTTCAAGAAGTAATAAAACGCATATAATTTAATGTTATGGCCAAGAATTTAGCTTTATTATAAAGATAAGGATTTGCCATTATGTTTTGAAAACGATTGGGGCAAGTGGCCGCCGCGGCTTGTTCGAATAAATTCCAGGCGAGAGGCCCAATTTCCGACCACTATTTGCAGCAATTGGGGACGCATGTCAGTAATAACGCGCCGAATATTCTCTTCCAAGGCGTCAATCGTCTCGCGCTTATCTGCGTAGACAAGCGACTTCACATAACCCCACAAAAATACTCCAGCGGTGTTAAATCGCACGATCTTGGAGGCCACGCCACAGGCCCACGACGCGAGATAATGCGCCCACCAAAAGTTTCTTTCAATAAATTAAATGTTTCGTTGGATGTACGGCATGTAAACGGCGGTCTTGTTGGAACCAAAGGTCGTCCACATCAACATCCTCCAATTCAGGCACGAAAGTCATTAATCATAGCTCTATAGCGTTCCCCATTGACTGTTACATTGTAACATTATGACCGGCTTCATCTTTGAAGAAATATGGACCAATGATTCCCTCTGCCCATAGAGCCCACACCAAACAGTGACTTTTTGACGATGTAACGGCGTACCCATTCAACCAAAAGTAAGCTTTATCGCTGAACAAAAGTTTCTTGTGAAAATCGGTATCGGTGGCCACCTCGTTTTGGGTCCATTCACCGAACGTGCGACGCGCTTGATGGTCGAACGACCTTCAATTCTTGCACGAGTTGGATTTTGTAAGATCGCAAATCAAGATCCTTCCGCAAAATCTTCTATAAAGTGGATGGGCACAGCTCCAGTTGTTACGCGCGTTGGCGGATTCGGGTCTTCTTCGATACTCTGCTCCACAGCAGCAATAGCGTCTTCGGTGCGCACTGTAAGGCGTCTCTGAGGATGCGCATTATCCACTAGAGTAAACGTGGTGCGAAACCGACCCATGGTTGCTCGAATTACCGACCATTATTAACCGAACCATTATTTTGGTAATAAATTTTCACGATTTGCAAACGTTGTTCAGGAGTAAGTCTATGCATTATGAAATGGCAAACGAAACTGAGCATAAATCAAGTGACATCTGCCAAAAAGACCAACTCCGAAAAAGGTATTGCCAGATTGAAAACCACACTTCTAAAAAAAACACCCTTTACATACATATTCCAATCTTGAAGTTGTTTCTTTTTTTTCACAATACTTCAAGCATAATAACAACAGCTACAACAATTTTTTATTGTTTGCACGAGTGACGCAAATGTTATATTATTTATTTTTTATGCTTGTTAAAAATTTGAAAAAAAAGAAGCTTTTTACTTATTTTTATTTATTGCGAATGAGCATAGAAAAAACAAAATTAGCAAAATATGAAATAAAATTAAATTCGCTTCCTACTGATTACGACCGACGATCGACGACAACTTCACTACAACGCGCATACAAAATATAAAAAATTATTCCACATCTAATCGACTACCACATTCACAAAATTTATCAATGCCTCGCGTTCCACGCGCTTTGATACGCACGACATTCGATGCCTCCGTGCTCTCTGCTGCTCTTTAACGCACGCCCATATAACGACGGCAGGTGTAGCGGTGGCCGTCTCCTGGTATTTTCCCCTTTTCAACGTGTCCGGGGTACAACGTGTCTCAATACATCAACAATAACAACACAACAACTATTCCCACCACCACCAACTATTCCCATTACCCCTCCTACATTCCTTCTTTTTGTAGCTGTTGTCTTGCTGTGTTATGGTTTTTTGTTATGGTTTTATTGTGTTATTTTGTTTGTTTGCTTGATAGTGCGGTGCGATTCTTGCGATTGTGTTGACAGTCGGCTTAAGTCAGTTTTTATTTTGACACGAACTAAAGACTTTTGCTGCCTTATTTAGATTATCTGTTGTTTTTTTTTTTTGTTTTCATTCTTTAAACTATTTTTAATTATTATAGTACAAAAAAATAACCTGTTGTGCGCTATATCTCTTTTGTTGTTGTTTATCACTCTCTTCAACTTATGCAATAAATTATTCTAAATATTTCCGATTTAAATTGGTGGTTTTTTTCTAATATCAAATTTTTTTGTTTTTTTTTTTTTTTCTTGAGAAATGTTTATAAAATTATAGGAAGGTTTATTTTTATCAGCTGATTTCATTTTAATATATTTTAATTCTTAATAAAAACAAATTCTCTTGACGTCATATAACTTTCACACAGTAGTAAAACAAAATCAATACAATGAAAGCATTCATTCTCTCTCCAAGAAGAAGAGACAAAAGAGAGAGCTTATTCTTTTCCTAAAACAATAATAAAATAAAGAGAGTAAAAGAATATAGCAATCTTTACATATATTCGCAAGGTATTTCATATGAAAAGCTTGAAAGCTTCTTGCCTGTGGGTTTTTGAACATTCCATATGAAATGCATTGCAAGCTTGAAGCTCGCTATGCTTTTCACAACAACAACTATTAAATCTTTATTTTAGCACAAAATCATTTTAAAATTAGTTGATAAAAATTTTTGTTCTTGGCCTGGCTGGTAAGTGAGATTATAAGTACTTTTTTGGAAATCGAAATTTAGAAACACCTCTAAGAAAAATATAGAAAATTCCGCAGATATAGAATAATGCCAGAACATAGAACAATGCCAGAACATTGAACAATGCCAGAACATAGAACAATGCCAGAACATAGAACAATGCCAGAACATAGAATAATGCCAGAACATAGAACAATGCCAGAACATAGAACAATGCCAGAACATAGATAATGATGTATAATGATTATAAGTACTTTTTTGGAAATCGACATTTAGAAAGACCTCTAAGAAAAATATAGAAAACTCCGCAGATATAGAATATTGCCAGAACATAGAATAATGCCAGAACATAGAACAATGCCAGAACATAGAACAATGCCAGAACATAGAACAATGCCAGAACATAGAACAATGCCAGAACATAGAATAATGCCAGAACATAGAACAATGCCAGAACATAGAATAATGCCAGAACATAGAACAATGCCAGAACATAGAACAATGCCAGAACATAGAATAATGCCAGAACATAGAACAATGCCAGAACAAAGAACAATGCCAGAACATAGATAATGATGTATAAAGATTATAAGTACTTTTTGGGAAATCGAAATTTAGAAAGACCTCTAAGAAAAATATAGAAAACTCCGCAGATATAGAATATTGCCAGAACATAGAATAATGCCAGAACATAGAACAATGCCAGAACATAGAACAATGCCAGAACATAGAACAATACCAGAACCTAGAACAATGCCAGAACATAGAATAATGTCAGAACATAGAACAATGCCAGAACATAGAACAATGCCAGAACATAGAATAATGCCAGAACATAGAATAATGCCAGAACATAGAATAATGCCAGAACATAGAACAATGCCAGAACATAGAACAATGCCAGAACCTAGAAAAATGCCAGAACATAGAATAATGCCAGAACATAGAACAATGCCAGAACATAGAACAATGCCAGAACATAGATAATGATGTATAAAGATTATAAGTACTTTTTGGGAAATCGAAATTTAGAAAGACCTCTAAGAAAAATATAGAAAACTCCGCAGATATAGAATATTGCCAGAACATAGAATAATGCCAGAACATAGAACAATGCCAGAACATAGAACAATGCCAGAACATAGAACAATACCAGAACCTAGAACAATGCCAGAACATAGAATAATGTCAGAACATAGAACAATGCCAGAACATAGAACAATGCCAGAACATAGAATAATGCCAGAACATAGAATAATGCCAGAACATAGAATAATGCCAGAACATAGAATAATGCCAGAACATAGAACAATGCCAGAACATAGAACAATGCCAGAACCTAGAACAATGCCAGAACATAGAATAATGCCAGAACATAGAACAATGCCAGAACATAGAATAATGCCAGAACATAGAATAATGCCAGAACATAGATAATGATGTATAATGATTATAAGTACTTTTTTGGAAATCGAAATTTAGAAAGACCCCTAAGAAAAATATAGAAAACTCCGCAGATATAGAATAATGCAGAACATAGAACAATGCCAGAACATAGAACATTGCCAGAACATAGAATAATGCCAGAACATAGAATAATGCCAGAACATAGAACAATGTCAGAACATAGAACAATGCCAGAACCTAGAACAATGCCAGAACATAGAATAATGCCAGAACATAGAAGAATGCCAGAACATAGAACAATGCCAGAACATAGAATAATGCCAGAACATAGATAATGATGTATAATGATTATAAGTACTTTTTTGGAAATCGAAATTTAGAAAGACCTCTAAGAAAAATATAGAAAACTCCGCAGATATAGAATAATGCCAGAACATAGAACAATGCCAGAACATAGAACAATGCCAGAACATAGAACAATGCCAGAACATAGAACATTGCCAGAACATAGAATAATGCCAGAACATAGAATAATGCCAGAACATAGAACAATGTCAGAACATAGAACAATGCCAGAACCTAGAACAATGCCAGAACATAGAATAATGCCAGAACATAGAACAATGCCAGAACATAGAACAATGCCAGAACATAGAATAATGCCAGAACATAGATAATGATGTATAATGATTATAAGTACTTTTTTGGAAATCGAAATTTAGAAAGACCTCTAAGAAAAATATAGAAAACTCCGCAGATATAGAATAATGCCAGAACATAGAACAATGCCAGAACATAGAACAATGCCAGAACATAGATAATGATATATGAATCCAAATGAAAGATTTATTGAAGACAACAACCCCCACAAAAAATTTGAGAAAAACCTAATAAATTAAAAAAAGACCCTCAAATTAAGAGATTATACTTGCTTGAAACCAAAGTGACACTTTAACTATAATTGTTTAATAAATAATAATATTGTAAAAAAAACAAGAGAAATAAAATTTAAAAAAAAAAAATTAAATTTTCACAGAAAATATTGATTGACAATTGAGATTATTGACATAAAAAAAAACTGGTATTTATATTCCCAAGCAAGTACTTGATTGTTTCCAACCTCGCGCAAATTTTTCGATACCAAAGACAAATGATATTTGATATTTGATATTAAAAAACAATAAGAAAATGAAACAAAGAAACATTTACTTATGAATTCCAGCGTATAATTAATGGGTGCTTTAACGTAAGCATAAAACAAAAAACACTCCAAAGAATCAGGTTCCAATTCAGTAGCGAGTTTTATTTGCATTTGATTTTATTGAAATTCTTCGACGAAGCTCTCGTTAACTTTTTTTTCGTTATAAACAAATGCCGGGGTGGGAGATGGAGGAACAGGTAGGTGTCAACAAAACACCCAAAGAGAGCAATACTCAATTTCAAAATAAATAATTATAAAAAGGTAACCAAAATCGGTAAGCAAGCACCCACACTCCAGCCCAGACAAAAAACAAAAAACGTTAGCCATACTTTGTTGTTTGACTAAACTTGGGATATGTTTAGCTTTATAAATTAGTTATGATTATAAATAATGTATTTCTTTGCCATTAAGTAAATAAATACATCGAGACTATCTATACATATTTGAAATAGTCACTTACATTTTGGGTTTTGCTAAGCTAATAATCTGCAGTCAGAACACACAAAAATTGAAAGAAACATCTTCCAAAATATTAATACCAATTAATAGCTTATAATTGATGCAAAAAAACAATAATAATAATAATTTGTTAAAAAATGTTTTTAGTTATCAAGAGGCTGATAACCAGAGTTGCCAGATCAGGGATTTTCCACCTAAATTTAGGAAAATCTAGTTTTCAGCCTCTCAGGGGGTGATTTAGGGGGACAAGTATATACATATAACACATTAAATGCGATAGATACAATTTTAGAACATTTAAGAAGCTACATTTCGAGCATCTAGGGCGAGAGCGCTCTCAAAATCTGGTAACACCTGTTATCATGTATGTTTCATACATAAATTTGTGTAAATAAGATGTGGAAAATCAGTAAATTCCTAATGGAATATTTATAAAATCTTGAACCGCAAAACTGAATTAAAGTGTTCTAAAGAAAAGTGGTTCATAAAGCGCTTGAACTGTTCAGAAATATAATGGTCTTAGAAACTATATTCAGTGACCATTGCCCTTCCTTAGCATCCTCAAGCCAGAGAGAATCCTCCTAGTATCTATCTAAATTATCTATGTTTCTTGTTTATATCTTTCCGATTCTATTCAAATATAGAAGAAGCACTGTGAATTTATATCAAATAAATGATTTTAACTAAGAGGATTTTCGTAAATTCAAATTGAATTCCTAAAATCATGAGACCCGGGGCATTAAACTCCCCTAACTACCACTCCACCCAGGTTATTAAACTCTCCGACCACTCCAGCAACAAGCTGCCCTAACTGACACTTAGATAACGCCAGAGATCCTCTTAACTATTGATATCACTATTCTCAAACTTGAAGTCTGCTCAAGAACTGCTCTGACTTTTTTCATTATAAGTATTTAGTAAAACATTGTAGGGCAGCCAGACCCATGCCCGTGAACATAAAGGTTTTTGAGCAGCCCATATGCAGTACACTGAAAAAGAGAAGGTCGTCACGCTCTTTGCCCATCAGTGATTTAGAATGTTCACCTGAACCACTCACGATTAACCAGCGAGGGGAAAGGAGAATTCATTTTTTTTTGATTCAACCTGGTAAAAAATTATTTAGTATCGTTTCTCTCCTTAGAGAGAAAAAACCAAAAAGTACATTTTAAAAATTAAAAAAAAAAAAAACCAGGTATATAGAGAGTTTTAGGAATGCCTCAGCCAGGAAGATTCTTAGCAAATCAAAGCGTTTAACTTTGAAGCACTGAACTAGAAATCATTTTACTGATTCCAACAATACACAAACGAAATTCAGATCTTTGAACATACCAAGTGTGATCAACCTTTAATAGTTTCTCTGAAAAGTCATCACCATTATAATCTTTTCAAAATACTGCATTCTTCCTTTCCTTTCTTCTTTTAATAGCACAACAGCCCATGGAGAGGACCTAGGCCGAGTTTTCGCATACACTCATCGCGTGCGTGCTACATTTCTACATTAATGGAAGGGACCTACAGTTTTATACCGAATCCGAACGGTAATTTCTACTCTTGTAGCTTTGCCATTGCCTGCCAAGGCGCGTGGTGCCGTGTGAAAATTTGTTTTTCTACTTTATTTTTTACCTGTGGCCTGATTTGAACCCTGGACACTGCGCACTACGAACTACGGCAATCTATTATTGGATAAATTTAATTAATTTTTTTAATAAAAAGGGTGTAAATGTTTTTTAGCTGTTTTAAAATCACACGCCAAAAGCATTAAGTAGTAAATATAATAATAATAATAATAATAATAGAGAAAAAAAACGTAAAATTCTTCCATTGACTTGTACGCAAAAAGCAAACCAAATGTAAAAAGAAACAAAAAATGCTGATATGTTTATAAATTAACGTTTTAGAGAAGCAGAAAAGATATAAGGTTAATGAACTTCAGTGTGAAGGCTGAGCGGTGTAAATTAATAATACACATAAAAGTAAAATGAAAGAGTTTAGTATACAAAAAAAAAAAAATATATACATATATATTTAAATTGAATTTAGAATTTCAAAAAAAAATGAAACAAAAAAAAAATTAAGTAAAATATATTAGGTACTTAAATTCACGAGAATGTTCAAAGTTCAAGTAGAGAACTAAAAAAAATAACAAAAAATTAGCAAAAATAGATTCCACACACTATACAAACATATTGAGCCAACACTTGAGCGTGTAAAAACATACTAAATGTATAAACATCTGTAAGTATTAGATGAATTTTATAGTACATACCTACATATAAATCTACATAAGTGTATGTATGTAATATGTAATATACTATATACATTTTTATGTAAATGAATCATTTAGACGCGCGTGTAACTAATAAATACAAACATACTCTACACACACAAATATTAGCTTATTAATTTAAATGAGTACAATTAAGTATTTGAGACTGTGAATAAACTAGAACTGTGAATAGAATAGAAAAACAATCATTATTGAAAATCATCCTCATCATCATCAATATGATGAACATATGATCCAAGCTTTTTTAATATCTTATAAAAAAAAAAACACTAGCAAAATACAAATATGTGTAGATATTATCTACTAAAGAGAGAATTGAACTTAATACTTAGGCTGTGGTTATATTCAAAGTTTACTCGGCGAACACCATGCAATTGTTGTTGCCCGAACACGAAAAAAGAGCGTTCACCTACTCTCACTCTCACTTTTACTTTTTACTTTTAATGGCACAACAGCCCATGGAGGGCCTAGGCCGAGCTTTTTGCATCCACTCATGTTGTGCGTGTTACTCTCACACCGAACACAATATGCTGGGTGAAATGTACAACGAGCACGCCGAGTATTCAGGGTTAGCAATGAGTTATTCTACAAAAAAAGAATAAAAATTTATGTAAAATAGAAGGAAAACATGCCAACCTGTACATCATCATATGCAGAAAAGCGAAGTTGCGAATTTTTCTAGTTTTTAAAAGTGAATATTAAATATATTACAGTGCACTTGCGGCAACGTGAACACCATCTAACGTGAACTTACTTTACTTTTACTTTTAATGGCACAACAGCCCACGGAGGGCGTAGGCCGAGCTTTTCGCATCCACTCATGTTGTGCGTGTTATATTTGTGCATGAATGGAAGGGACCGACAGTTTAATGCCGAATCCGAACGGCGAAATGAAAAGATTTTCATAGCAATTTTTACTTTTGTTGCCATTGCCTGCCAAGAGCCAAGAGGTGGTGGCGTGTAGGTAGAAAAATTATTTTTTCTACTTTTTGATTTTGCCTGTGCCGAGATTCGAACCCCGGACACTCTGCGTAGCAGTCCAACGCACTACCACTACGCCACAGCGACCACAGCGACTAACGTGAACACGCTTTTTTTTTTACATTGACTACTCTGTAACGTGAACAAACTTAGAAAGCTCAGTAAAGCGAACAAAATTTTTGTTAAGATACAATTTTGTTTTTTTTTTAATTAAAATTTATAAAAAAAACAAAACGAGATCAAAACAAATATTCATGGGTATGAACATACCTACTTATTAAATTGCGAATAAAATTTTACATTAGATATGTTGTCCATATGTTAATAAAAAAGTGTAGTGACTAATGGCAATAAGATAGATACTTTTACGTTTAAATGTGTAAAAGTCCTAAACTTAGCAATTTGAAGTTATTTTGCATCTTCAAATTCGACAATCGCTAACGCGAACATTTTCACTAACGTGAACTCCTCCCTTGGTTTTAATTAGTTGACGTTACCGCGAGTGCACTGTATTCATAAAACTATTGATGAAAAATCATATTATTTTTATAATTTTTCAATTATATTATTAATTGCACTCTCCATGTTGATAAAATCGTTTAATGTTTTTTGGTATACCATTTAGTGTTGCCGTTGCAAACAATATATTATTACAAAAAAAAAACTTATTTTCGACAAAAAGCAACTCTGTAACAAACACTAATTTAACCACTACACCGAGCACGAGAGTAAAATATGAAGTGTTCGTCGAACAGCGAACATCAGTATAACCCGCACCTTAGATAACAAACAAAAAAAACAGCTCAGAGAGAAGTAAATAAATAAATAAGTACTCGTACATGAAAGCAACAAAATAATAATAACAATAATAAACAACAACGAATTCACAGTAATCTCAAGAGAGAGAGAGAGAGAGAGTAGTACGAAAAAAACAAAAATATTAGAACGGAAATATAAAAACAACAACCAAAACCATAACAAGAAGCAAAAACAACAACAAAACATGAGAATAATAACCATAATCACTATGGAACAACACAAGGAATAACAGCTAAAGTCGACTTAAGAGAAATAAAAACACATTTTGCATATTTTTCATTATAAATCCCAAAATGTTAAGAGTTCTTGAACAAATGTTTCCAATTTAGCAATTCTCATAGTTTTTCATTAATTAAACTACAATTACTTATTATTTAAAAACTTTCAATATTTTGGTTTTTATAATGAAAAATATGCAATAAGTTTTCATTTTCCTTAATTCGACTTCAGCTGTTATTCCTTGTGGCCACAGATTCACATACAAATGCACATAGTATATGAAAGTTGAGCACCATGAGAATGCATACAACTACTGAGTGTTCAAAACGGAGTGGGTGCAGCACACGAAACATAGCACTCAGAGAGAAGAGTATAAAAAAATGCATAAGAGTAAATAAACAAATTAAAGTAGGTAGGGGAGACCTGAGAAAAGTCGGCTACTATTTGGCAGACAGGATAAAAGCTAAAAAATTATTCTTGCAGACCCAAATCAAATGTGTCGCTGTGGCGTAGTGGTAGTGCGTTGGACTGTTGTGCAGAGTGTCCGGGGTTCAAATCTCGGCACAGGCAAAATCAAAAAGTAGAAAAAATAATTTTTCTACACGCCACCACCTTTTGGCTCTTGGCAGGCAATGGCAAACCTACAAGAGTAAAAATTGCTATGAAAAGCTTTTCACTTCGCCGTTCGGATTCGGCATTAAACTGTAGGTCCCTTCCATTCATGTACAAATATAACACGCACAACATAACTGGATGCGAAAAGCTCGGCCTAGGCCCTCCATGGGCTGTTGTGCCATTAAAAGTAAAAAGACCCAAACCAAATGGAACATTGATAAGCACATTGAGCTTTTCGCTTTTGTGCATAAATGGAAGGGACTTACAGTTTTATGCCGAATCCGAACTGAGAAGTGAATAGCTTCTTCATAGGCAATTTTTACTCTTGTAGGTTTGCCATTGCCAGCCAATGCAATTGGTACAGTGTGGGAAAATTGTTTTTTCAACATTTTGATTTTGCATGTGTCGAGAGTCGAACACCGAATCTGTTACATTCTGCGTAACAGTCCAAAGCACTATCACTACGCCACAGGGACCACATTTTGTTAGAAATTAAATAAAAATTAACTCTTTTCTCAGCAGAAGTATATTTAAAGTTTTACACATTGCTATGATGACATTGAGTTGAAAAAATGATTATTTCGGCCAAATGACCACCTCCTGCATTGCTCGCTAAACATCTGATTTGTTCTTCCATGTTGACTTTCAACACTTACAGGGTTTGTGGTTTGTTGTGCTAAATAGGAAGCCCCCCTACCAATCGCCAAAACGGGAGATCACGGCCCGGAAATTCGCGTTTACAAATCTCCATCGTTGCCCGAGCTGTGAATCGCCCCATTTCTTGTAATCAACTAATTCTCTATCTGTCTACAATGTCAAAGCGCAATGGCATTAAACATTACTTTCGTCCCACCTTGTATATGGAATAGAGAAAGAATGAGCTTGGGCATTAATAATAAATATGTAAATAAACTAATGAAATAAACGACGAATAAAATAAGAAATAAAACGAAAACCTGAAGAAGATGTGCATATGTTTTTACATCATACAAAATAAAAATAAAAACAAAATATAGTAAATACAAAAACATTAAACAAAACAAAAAACAAAACAAAAGAAAAGAAAAGAAAAGAAGAACTGAGAGGCAACAAGGAATAGAAAAGAAAATTTGCAAACAACATTTTATACAACGGCAAACAAAATTTGGCATTCTAATGAACATGAACCCAAAAGAGCAAAGTGAAGGAGTGACGAATGTGTCGAAGAAGGGGGGGAAAGCGAAGAAGAGGAAACGGGGAGGAAGCGGGCAATTAGGCAACCGAAGAACCACAAGAATCGGAGGGGAGAAATTGGTGAAGAAGGCAGTTAAGCAACCGAAAAGCTATAAACTTTAGCAGCTGCGAGAAAAATCCAAAGAATCATAAACAATTTAATGGGTTATAAGAAAAAACAAATGCTATATACATACATACATATTACATAGTGCTACAAGAATATAACTTTAGGTGGTGGGCAGCGGCGTTAACCAAATGCATGTGAAATTACAGCACAAATAAAGCATAAAAGTGAAATAAATTGAATGTTTTAGTGCCTGATGACCAAAAGAAATATAAATTTTTACGGAAAAATTTAATACACTACAACAGCTGCGAATGTTTTTAAGCTTCTTGATGTGTGAAAAGTGTTGGCGCACGGTGTAATCTGAGCACATGTATGAAAAAAATGTATAGGTTGAGGAAGCAGACAAAAAATCGTGACAAGAAATTAAACAAATACATACATATATTAGCTATAAGCTTAGAATACTTACTAGAAAATGCTAAAATACTAAACAAATTTAGTACATACATATACATACATACATACCATACATACATATGTATTCATATATTTTTTTTTTACCTTACCACACGTCAATCAAATACTTAATGATCTCATTAAAATTCTTTTATTTTAAAAAATTAATTAATTAAAATGTTTCAAAAAAAAAAAAAAAAACAAAAATATGTTCGTTTAACTCCTTAAACATACGCCAAGTATGTATATAATTGGAATACATAAGTACATACATACACACATACATACTTATATGTACAATATGTATAAATTTAAACAGTCAATTGATTATTAGTATACTGTGGATAAACTTTCTTGTTGTTTGTGTTTTTGAATGTAGCTCTGCAGGCAGGCAGAGCCAAACTCACGCTCTCACTCTCCTCTCTGCTCTCTCTCATTCTCGAAAGATACAACCAAATACTACTACTATGTAGGTATATTATTTGATTAGAATGCTCACTTATTACCCATACTCAAGGTCAGCAATGTTTATTTTTTATATTTTGTTTTGAATTTATAATTTATCATAGCTTTCTGTTTTTACAAACTCATTTTGCTCACACTACGAGTATTTTACAGTTTGTGTTTGTCTTTCTTTCGATCAACGGTGACGGCGCTCTTTTTCCATATTATTTAAAAAAGAAAGAGAAAAAAAAAAGTAATATAAAGTTCAAAGGAGAGAATGTAAGTAGGTGAGCGTTGTATAGAAAAAAAGAGAGAGAGAGAGAGAGAGAAATGCCGAAAAAGCTCTATGGTTTATATGTATACAACTCTTTTTGCAATTATTCTGCTTTGATATCAATATTCTTCTATGAAGCACCTCTACATACAAAAAATGTAAGTATTTACTTAAGTACATATGTATGTATATACAATACTAAGAACATATGTTTTCTTGAAAGTGTCTTCGGCAGTGTCGGCGTTGAAAGCTGTTGCTTTTATTTATGCCATTTTTTTTTTGTTGCTGTTATTGTTGCTATAATTTTTCTGAAATTCTTGCAAAGCTTTTTCTAGAACTCATTAAATTTCTCATCGAAATTTCTCGCTTTTACTCCCTCTCCCACTCTCGGGCTCTTCTCTCTTTCTATTTCTGTTATGTCGCTCTGTTTCTTAATTTTATTTAGTCTGTGAATATTCAACTTTTTCTTTTCTTTTTGCTTCCAATAGTAAATACATTCAAGTATTTATACATACATACATATATTATACATTTCTACACTTTATATTGTTGTTCTTGTTGGTATTTTGTATTTTTTTATTGTTATTAGTTTATTTTTGTTAAGTACAGTGACACGATGAAAACAAAAAATCACACAAAGGCGACTAAAAATCCATACACATATAACGTAGTACCTACTTATTTTAAATATGGCGACAAAACATTGGCACACGCACACACACACACACACTGACATACTCATTCAAAATAAATACTTAATTTTAGTCCCGTCATTGTGAAATTTTAGATGTCGATTTCAAACTTAGCGCAAATGTCATTAGTACAATGACAGCTGTACTTAAGGAAACTGCTGGTTTGGGGAGTTCACCGAAAGTTGTAAGTGCTACGAATGTGAAAATAGCAGACCTCTCCCTCCCATAAGTTTTCCCCATGAGTTTTACAGCATGACTTGAAAATTCAATAATTGAAAACTTAAATTGTTCAAAGTTTCACTTACACTTTTGTTCTTCTTCTTGTGTTGGTTGGATTACCTAAAAGTTGCTCATACTCTCATACCTCCCCCCGCCCCCTCTCTCTCTCTATCTCTTTTCACTCTGAGACAAATTAAACACGGTCGATCGCTTTCTGTCGATCAACATACTCTCACCTGATTTGTCAACGGATTCAAACAGAAATTGTGAAAAATCTGAAACAAACTTGATATTGACCATTGTTGGGCAGTCCCTTGCATGCGAACAAAGCTGGTTTTAAGCATCGCATAAGCAATACATTGAACGAGAGGATTCCGCTACGATCTTTGCCCATCACTGGTATAGTAGATCATTTCGAGGTATTCACGTTTGTGTATCCATTCAGATTGAGACGAGTTTATTCTCACTTAAGTAAACTAATGCCTTTGATTGGTCAATTGACAGTTTGACCTAGAAATGTTGCTCTTTGCCACTTTCTATACAAACATTTCTTTTAGCTTTTTATGCCTCTCAACTATTTCCTTACCATGGAATCGGTCATCAGGGAACAAACAGTGAAAACGAGTTGATTTCTGGATGGTTTTCTTTCGGTTTTTTGCTTTTGACATAATACTTTTCAAGGCATGTAAAAACTTCAAAAAAAAAACTTCTCTTCAGCACCACTCCTGCAACCGAACAGGTAATGTTAAACGCTAGGTGTGGCTGCACCTAATTTTTTCCACCAAATAAAATTAGTTTTATTATATCAGAGTGTACATGCATGTAACGCAAGATCATGTCGCGCTTGATTGCATCTAATTTCGTACTAGTTTTTCAGTAATTTTATTACTATTGTACATTAATTGTAAAAAAAAAAAAAAAAAAAAAAACTACTATGAAATTTTAATTGCAATTTTAAATGCATTCCAAGTTTTTTTCACCGTTTGTTTTGGTTTTTCCAGTGCACTTAACACCTTCTTCGCCCACCAACTCAGACTAGCACCGCGAACGCCTTGACTTTTGGTCAAGAGTCACTAGAGAAAATAGTATAGACAGACAAGTTAGTTTGTTAGTCATTTAGGCAGATACACAAGTCAAGCACATGCTCTTCTTTCGCACTCGCTCTCTCTATCTATCGCTCTCCCTCTTTCCCGCTGTCTTTTTCAATGAATGGGCCATTTACACATGACGTTAATATTTTATTTTGTATTTACTACTTGTTTATTTATTTATTTATATATACAAATTACAGCGAGACTTTTGTTTAACAACAAATGCCCGCTCGTGTGCGATTTGCTGGTTGTTGTTGTTGTTTGTTATCCGCTAACTAATACAATCCACATGAAATTTAAATGTAATAATGAAAATCACGCTGGCGCCATTTTTATTTTTACATGCCACATGTCGATTTTGTTGTTGTTGTTGTTGTTATTGTTATTGCTATTGTTGTCATTTGTTTTTCTTTTTAGTAAAAAAAAAATATATATTTCTGCTTTATTGTTTTGCGCTCATTTTATGCCAGTCATTGTTGTTTTATTCGCCAATTGCAGCATCTAATTTTATGTATATTTTATTTATTATTAAACGATTTCCAATTATTTTTAGACATTTTTCTCATTACAATTTTGGGATTAATACATTCACACATACCGATCTAAAGAGGCATGTGGTTCGATCGGTATTTTGTCGTATGATTTTTATAAAAACAACAATCAACGTCATCAGTAAATATAAAACGAATGTATCAGTGCACGCGAGAGAGCTTTTTATGCCTCTCAACTATTTCCTTACGCTCTCCGGTTGACCATGGAATCGCTCGTCAGGGAACAAACAGTGAAAACGAGTTGGTTCATATTTTGAGAGTAAATAATTTTGATTCTTGAGCCAATCAGAAAACGGTTCTCTTTTGAGACTAAAAGACATGGTTGCATTTGTTCTTACTTGGAACAAATGTAAATCTCAATCACTCAAATTTATGAATAAGTATGTGAATCATATTCGTTTGTTTTTATAATAGTTGGCTTTGGATCACTTTACCATGCCCAGAGAGTCACGACTTTCAGAAATGTATATTTTTTTTAATATGAATGCTTAAAGCGTCTTAAAAGTATTTTTGTACAGCGCAACTGTTTATCACATCATTTGGTTAGCGTCGAGCGTTGGTCTAACTTTGGTATGACTTTCAATTTGATATCGATCTTAGATTCGATCTGAGTTTTTATCAATTGTTTGAAATGACTTTTCATCTGATTTTTGGTCTGGATTTGCCTTGACTACTGGTTTAAGTTTTGGTGTGAATTTTAGACTGAATTTGGTCTCACTATTGAACTGAATACCGGTTTGAGTTTTGGTTAGAATTTTGGTCTGTCAGTTTTGAATCCATTTTGTCGGGATTGTATCAGAGTTTTGGTTTAGATTTTCGTGTAGATTTTGGTCTGTGTTTTTTTTTTGTCTGAACGTGGTCTGACTTTCAATCTGAATATCTATTAGATAGATTTTGTTCTGAATATCGATCTTAGTTGGGGTCAATATTTCGTTTGAGATTTTATCAATTGTGTGAAATGGTTTTTTTTATCTAATCTTTGGGATCCATTTTATTTTCACATTTAGTCTGAATTTGTTCTCAATTTCGATCTGAATATCGATTCGAATTTTGTTCCAAAGAATAGACTTTCTGAATTGGGTATAATTTTTTCAGTTAGCAATTGATCTGACTAAAAATTGTAGTCGCTGTGGCGTAGTGGCAGTGCGTTGGACTGCTACGCAGAGTGTCCGGAGTTCGAATCTCGGCACAGGGAAAATCAAAAAAGTAGAAAAAATAATTTTTCTACACGGCACCACCTCTTGGCACTTGGCAGGCAATGGCAAACCTACAAGAGTAAAAATTGCCTATGAAAAGCTTTTCACTTCGACGTTCGGATTCGGCATTAAACTGTAGGTCCCTTCCATTCATGCACAAATATAACACGCACAATATGAGTGGATGCGAAAAGCTCGGCCTAGGCCCTCCATTGCCTGTTGTGCCATTAAAAGTAAATTGATCTGCCCTTCGATCTGAATATCCGTTTGTTTATGGCGTTGAATTTCATTTTTATTATTTATTGTACTCGATCTACTGATAACATAATCTTACAAGAGTTTGATGATTTGGTGTGGTTTTCAGTGTGAATTTTTGTTTAATTTATCAAATCCAGCTTCTCCGAAACCTAAATCGTAAATTCACCACTGGCTCAGACCGTTGTTTAATCAAATCTTTTCCAGATCTAGTGATCGCTACGATCATTTTTGGCAAATCATCATTACAAACTAAACAAAATCATTACTAATAATATCATGTGCTTGCTATCTCCAAACAAGTGATGGAGGAAAAAAAACTACCAGGTCAAGTGATCGCTGTAGACGAGTACATATCGATCATGATTCCCATATAAACTAACTATGTATTTTTCTGTGTGCAGAAAAATCCCAAAAATTAATGCAAATTAACATTTCGTTTCAAGTATATTAAACGAGTATATTAAATTTGACTCAAATGATTTAACAGCTGTTGCTGGACATTATTTTTTTTTTTTTCAATAATATAAGAACCCATACATACATGTATTATACATATGTATATTATTTTCTAATAGAATAATAATTAAAATCAATTTAAATTAATTTATCGTAATAAACTTTATATGATTTTTATATTTAAAAAAAAAAACAAACAAAAAAACTAGGTACATATAATATAATAAAATCGTGTAGTAAAAAAAAAAAATAAAAGCATGCAAGAAGATGTAAAAATATTAAACTTTTATTGTGCACATATAAAAAAATTAACAGTAAATAAATTAAATTGATGAAAAAGAAAAAATCACATTACATTTATAGGAAAGTCAATACACCACACGTGTCACGCGCATGATTAAAAATAAGTAAGTACTAAATATGAAATTTGCTCGACCAAGCACGCACACACACACACACACACGAAAAAATGAGGAAATTAAAAATTCATATATGTAACTTTTGGACTTGTAATACTTATTTCTTTTTTGGTTTAGTCTATGAAGTAACTTAAAATTACTTCATTTACAAGCACCTCTGGGTAGGCAGCGTTTGCTTATCTAGCGTTTACTGTGTGTGTGTGTGTGTGTGCTTTGCAGTCAAACATCACTCAAACACAGCGACGATTGTAAGTATAAAAGTATTTATGTATACTACTGTGGGCAAAAGTTAGTAAGACTTTTTAATTTAAATTTCGCGCGGAAACCCATTCATCAAAATATTATTTTTTTTAGGTTGATATGACTGTCGGTGACATCTGTGCCAAATGTCACATCAAAATAATCATTAGTGTTTAGTATACGCTTGTCTTTCTGAAGTGCAAAAAGTGCATTCGGCGATTTTCACAATGAGTGAAATTATTCAACAAAGAAGTTCCATTAAATTTTGTGTGCGGAATCAAATTTCTGGTGCCGAAACGTTCAGAATGTTGCAAAAGGCCTTCGGTGGTAATTGTATGTCGCGAGCAAGTGTTTTTGATTGGTACAAATTGTTCAAAGATGGTCGAGAACGCGTTGACGACGAACCACGTCCAGGACGGCCATCAACATCAACATCAACTGATGATCAACACGTCAATAAAATCAAGGAATTGGTGCTCGAGAATCGACGATTAACAGTCAGAGACCTTACTGGCATCGTTGGAATATCGGAAGGATCAGTGAAAACCATTTTAAAACATCATCAACTCATGGTTTTTGCATCACGATAATGCGCCGGCTCACACTGCATTGGTTTTACGAGACCATTTTGCCAAAAATACGACCGCTTCGTGGACACCGTTTTGAGTCAATTGAAGGCTATTGCGGATATTGACTTTAACAACTGTTTCGAGAATTGGAAAAAACGTTGGCACAAGTGTATTGGGGCCGGGGACTTTGAAGGGGACGAAATAGATTTGGAAGAATGAATAAAAAAAATTTGAAACTATGAACAAAGTCTTACTAACTTTTGCCCACAGTAGTATATATCTTATCGAAATCTGAAATCTGTATGCGCTAATTTTAATATTTTCTTAATTTTTTTTTCCAATTATTATTTATTTTGCTTTACAACACATTATCGCATTTCATCACATCATACACACAAAAAACCTGGTTGGAAGCCATTATCCTTGTCGTGTTATTCTTTTTTTTTTTATTGTGAAATTTGAATATATCGGCGATAAAGTTCAATGAAATTGATTTCGAGTGTAAGTAGATAACAAACATTTCCACCACTGTTCTCATCGAAGTGTAGAAATATCGATATTTAGCAAACGTATTACATAAGAAGTTCTAGAT